>SRSE01001373.1:1772500-1947500 GCA_005024645.1 Planiliza haematocheilus | reverse complement strand
CATCTTGGAAAATGGCGTCCATATGGTCATTTGGTTTTTTAAGATTCATTTGAGTTCCTACTGGGTTTTTTGAAAAAAAGAGATAATTTGTTCCAAATCTGATGCTTTTGTCAGAAAGTAAAAGTTTGTTCCACTAATCACTAAGAAGAATACGTCACATAATTCGCATACAGGTTATAAAACAGATTGTGTGCAGAGGTATTTCTCTGCGCTAGTTTAAACAGTAACCTATAATGAAATCCAAATAGCATGTTACCAGACACACATTATTTAATATTTCATTAAATTCACCCAATATTAAGATCAAAATTAAATGTAGGCACTTTCAGTTTGCTATTTCTATTCTAAGTTTATCAACTTTCTCATTTAGTTGACTATTTTATGTCATTTATTCAGTAATTTCTTGTGCATTTAATACCAAATTAATTTGTTAATTTAGTCATTTATTTGTTTTTATTTTATTTTATTTAGGCAGTTCCAGTCCTCCGTACATTTAGCCTAAATTGTAAATTACTCCAAAACCATAACGGGCAGTCAAAATGCTAACAGTCTATGTTCACGCCAGTGGTGGTAGCATTGTTACTGTGTAAAATTTTGGGGTCAGTGTTCACATGTTTAGGTTTAAATTGTTTAAACATTTTGTGCAGATGACGACGACGACGAAGATTATCACGAGGGCTCTATCTGCTCCTATTGTGAATTCTGTGAGGTAAGTCTGAAATTAAATTTAAGTAATCAAATGTGGTGTGAAATCCACATGTCATCAACATATATTGATGGGAGACATTAGTTTCATTCCTTACTGAAATGCAAATGGTACAACTTTTATGATCCGATTTAACTAAATGTACCTTCTTCCAGCACTGCGACAGCTGTGATAAATGTCCTTGTAAAGAAGGAGACAAGTCTGAACACTGTGATGACTGCAAGGTGAGAAAATACAAAATATGTGACATGTTCTGGTAATCAGCATGAAGGGGTGGTAGATGGTGGTGGCAGACCATTTGTGTGGTCTGTTGCTGTGGCTAACCTACATCAAGATAACATTAGTTTGAATAATGACGGTGAACAGGCTCAAAGTTAATTTCGTTAGCATGCTCCCTCAGTTAACTCACAGCTAACTCACTAATATTAATCCCCTTAATCACATATGAATAAGAAGCTCCAGTTCATCATAAATCTTGAAAAAATGTCAACGTAACTTGTACAGCATTTGCTTGGTCTGAGTGGATGCGTGCACCATTTAGCTATGTTAGCTAGTAATTTGGTGGCATAGTTTAACTTGTTAAACAGCCTTAAATCAGACCCCAGGTTGTGTTTAACATCAAAGATAAAGTGTGTATCCTCAACATAAATAAATAACTGTATAAGAGCCTTGGCCAAGAAAACTTTAGCAGTTGCTTTCTAGCTAATGCTTGACCACGTTAGCTAAAAGGCTAATCAATATCCAGGTCCTGGTAAAGAAGGAGACAAGGCAACCTGACCTTGCCTATAGCGCCGCACTCAGTTCAAATTTCCCCTGACACTTGAATTTATGACCCCGTGTCTTCAGATATTTTGATTTATTGGTCTGTTTGTATATTTTAGACACTGATCAAAGTAAAGTGTTTCCCACCCTGATACATATTTGGTTTGTAATTCTGTTTTTCTGTATACAGATGTGCAATTTCTGCCATGTGTGTCCTCTTTGCGATACTGTTTGCAAACCCGGTGAGTAAATGCAGAGCTGCCACTGTGACAGAAGCACAATATCACACTTTCATATTTTATATAACAGGAGACTTTCAGTTTAGGCTTTAAAATTATCATTTCTAAATAATGTTTAATCTTGAACTTTCCTGGATGCTGAGGTTTTGGCAGAACAACAAAATGTTTGTAAATGAAAATGGAGAATTCTCCTTTACATCCCGTAGCAGAAAAGACCAAATCTGGCAACTTAATCCCAATCTAACGTAGTTTCAATCCTAATCCACAAATATTAGGTCACATAGTTTAACTTGCTGTTAGTTGGCTCCTCTTCACTCTTACTTGGTGTTTTTCTTCAGGAGGATTCCTGGACGAAGTGACCGGATCAATCTACAAGTAAGCTCTACCTACACTCACCTTTTCCCGACAAACATTCACGAACTAGCCGGTAAACTTTTTTGTGTTTCCACCAACAGGACTGTAGCCGACGTCTTCGACGATGACAAGGATGACAACTGAACCCAACCCTATGTTGCCACCATGTGGCCAAACTGATATGTTTCGCCTTCATTTCTGATTTTCATTTTTATTTTTCTCTTTTGCCTTGAGAACATTGCACATTTGCTCATCAGTGACTGAATAAAAATGTTAAGAGAGTACCTTTATATACAGTGCATTCAGAGAGTATTCAGAACACTTCTCTTTTTTTCATGTTTTGCTGTGTTGCAGTAATACTTAAGTCTTTTCAGGTTTATTTTTCTCCCCCACATCAAAATACACTTAATGCCCGACGATAACAAATTAAAGCACCTAAGAGACTCAAAAACAGTCTGATGAAACTAAGACTGACCTCGGTATAATGTCAGGAAGAAACCAGGATGACTTGCCACCAATTAACATCCCAATGGACATGGGGTTGTGGCGTGAAGCTGTTGGGGTCTTTTTCAGGAACAGGAAAACTAGCCAAAGTTGAGGGAGATGAACTGAACAAAGCACAGTGATGATCTTAGTGGAAATCCACCCAGCCAGAGTCCTGACTTAGATCTAGTCAAAAATCTCTGGAGAGACCTGGCAGAACATCCCCATATCCAGGTGTGCATCAGTTAACTTGAGACTGTAATCGCTGCCACAGTGGCACAGTACTGAGTCATTTTAATTAGAAAAAAATACACAAATCTCGAGTTTAGATTGATGAGTAACAACTAATTCAAACTATTTTGCGTCATATCAACATGTGAAAAGAGTGGAGTGATCTGAATACCTTCTGAATGCACCAGTATTTGTTTACTGTTGTTACCTGACAAGTCTAGGTTGTACTGTTAAGGAAAATATAACTGAAGTCATAATGGATTATGTTAAATAAAAAATGAGGGGACATTTTCACAGATTTTCTTTTAACGCTTGCTTGTCTCAAGCGCTGCAGAACGACGTCTCCCCGGCTGACGTGAAGAACATTTTTAGCATCATATAGGCGCTCCGGTCATTTGACTCCGACTCAAGTAATTCTTGACTGACACGTTTTTGAGTTTTGAATTTCCACCTCCACTGCACCACTGTGTCGCCCAAGAAGTCAGTTATTTTATGAATGTGGTTCAAAAAGTCTAAATGGAAGGAATTTCATTTAAACATGTACACTACCAACAAAATCTGAATGCATTTCACACACTTTTCTCTGTTCCTGATAAAATATCCCATGAGGAAAACTGAGAGCTTATTGTTTAAATGCCATCATTCGTTGATAAATTAGCAGCTTTGGATCACTGGGCACAGTGTAAGCAAATAATAATCCATAGTAGATTAAACTGAATATATCTACACAGCAGAAATTAATGACTTTATTTTGTTCCCTAACACCTAAAACTGACGGACATGTTGTGAATTTGGGATTTTTGAGCCGCAAACAAACTGGCTGAAGTGAACTTCATAGCCGTTAAGCGTTATTGATAGCAGTTTAAATTAACTTGTTAATCATTCATGATATAATGGAATTTTTCCAGAATTTATGGGATCAACACAGGGCACTGTAAAAATATTAGAATACATTATTTTATAAAACTCACATAAAAAATAAGAGTTGGAAACTGAAAGCCAGCAAAGGTGAGAACAAAAAGGGAACCGGCAGCTGAAGTTCAATTAAATTTTATTAAGACAACATCAGAATTTTTGCAGAAAGTTTGGAGAGCATCGACAACACCAATCCTCGTCTGATCTATTGGAAGAAAGGTGATGTAAGCGACTTGGAACGTGGTCAAGTATTTCGGAAACCCCCTGACCTACTGGGATGTTCATGCACAAATATCTCTATGGTTTAAAGAATTTGGTCTGGAGAAAAAAAAGAAAATATCAGGGGTACAGCTGGGTGAAAATACCTTGCCAATGCCAGAGGTTGGAGGAGAATTGCTAAGACTTGGTTTGAGCTGATATAAAGGCAACAGCACCTCGATTGACCACTCGCATGTAAAAAAGCATCTCTGAACCCATGTTGAACCTAGAAGATGATATGCTACAGCAGCAGAACACCACACTCAGTGCCACTCCTGTCACATAAGAACAGGAAACCGAGGCTACAATTCAGAAGTGCAAAAATAACGACAGTCAGATTGTGGGGTCCGAATTTGGCGTAGACAAGATGAAAGCATGAATCCATGCTGCCTTGAATCAATGGTTCAGGCTGCTGCATAGTGGTGGTGGCATAATTATGTAGTAATATTTTAGACTGTATCCTGTCTATGGCCTCCACAGTCACCAGATCTCAGTCCAAAAGAGCACGTTTTGGATGTGGATGAAAGGGAGACTCACATCATGGGTGACACTTGTTGCACTACTTGCACAACATGCTGACTCTTATTTATTTTCTCACATACTTACTAAATCCATAATTACTTCTACATATCATATATTTATTTCTTCTCTTGTTCATATTTGTATTTAGTTTTATTTTGCAAACTTTTGCTTTTTTGATTATGTATACAGTTTTTGTATTCTTTTTGTATTCGCTCTTGTTATGTACCCGCTACTTCAAGGGGGCGGTAATGCCTCCAGCAACAATTTACAGCCGCCCTAAATTCGCCCGTAGAAGAAGAATGACAACCAAACTTCCGGTTACAGTCCGGTTACAAAACGACAGCTGAGCTACATAAACAGCCCGAACAGCGGGCAACTGGACTTATATTTAGTTTTGCAGCGAATGGGGTTTCACAAGTTCTGCAGTGTGGACAGTTCCGACCCGTTTTGGGTAAGTTTTCCCTCCGCGGCGTCCGCGTGATTTATTTTCTTTATTTTTTAAAGTCGTTCAGTTGTTGTTAGCTACCGGCACATGCTAATAGAGGTTAGTTAGCCCCGGTAAGTTACGGTCCCCCGCTGAGGCGGTTGATAACAGAAGCCGGGCTCCGCTCAGAGAGCCGTGTGAGACAGTATCCGGCTGATTTTAAAGGTTTTAAAGCCTCATGTTGTCATAACGCCAACTTCACAGTGGTGTCTTTTGAGTTTATGTGAAGTGTTAACTGAATGCGCATCAGCTCTGCATGCGGTAATCGCCCCACCTTGCACACATCACCCCCGGTGAACCCCGACTTTGTTTTCAGGATTATGTCTGTCAAATTAGGTATTTTTTACTAAAATAATAATAATAATTAGAGCAATATATGAGTTCTGTGTGTGTTAATTGTGTTATAAAGGCTGCTGCAGTGAAATTTATTCTTCTTCTACTCATAATTCTTGCTCAGGTGGAGCCTCAAACATCTTACAAAACAGCTAAAAAAAACTGCCAATTAACTAAACCGGGAATAATTTATATAGGTGAGAAAGATTTAAGCTTAACCCTAGATTTTACAGGGGGGAATCCGTGTTGCTTTTAGACAGGATTATGTGTTTTAATGTCTTTGTATTTGTATAATACCACAGTAATTTATGGTGACGTGATTGTGTCTGCTCTTGGGCTCATCAAGATTATGTCATGATTGTATGAACTTGTGGCCCGCTATATATTATTACAACTTTAAAAGGTGACTTAATGGGTCTTCTCATCTCGCTGTTTTGTGCCAGAGCCTGTTTTGTATGATAGTGGGTGCAGCTATGTCCAGTGTGCAGCTGCTCCATGTCTTAACACATTAATTGAACCTGTTGTACCTGGGACTACATACATACACTGATCAGTACGACATTAAAACCACTGACAAGTCAATAACGTTGACCATCTTGTGACAATTCAATGTTCTGCTGGGAAACTTTTGGACCTGGCATTCATGTGGATGCTTAAACATGTAGCACCCACCTAGACCAGACCAGACACCCCTACCCCAGAGCAATGACACTTCTTGATGGAAACAGCCATCCTCAGCAGGATGCAGCCTGACACAGGCACAATGGTTGAGGAGCAACTCAAAAAACATGTCAAGTCAAGTCTGAAGGCACAAGTGAGACCTACACAATATTAGGAAGGTGGTCATAATGTTATGCCTGATCAGTTTGTGTCACTAATGTCAGGAATGTGAAGAATACAGTTATATTCATCTTACATTTGCTCACTCAGACTCATTATTTGAATAATATATCAACGTCTTTGTGCTTGATCCTCTTCTCTCTTCTCTTCTCCACCAGGACTGGAACCGTACATGGCTCACAAGTAATCCCGACCTAACCCAGTGTTTCCAGAACACTGTGCTAGTGTGGGTGCCATGCCTCTACCTCTGGATATGTGCACCACTCTACATCATCTACCTCCGTAGCCATGACCATGGCTACATATGTATGAGTCACCTTAACAAAGCTAAAACCGTGAGTCATTGCTGGCTTATTTCTGTGCCAGTTCTTGTTAATTTAGTCATTTTTTTTCTGCTCCATGTTAGCGATGCAGCCGTCATGATCCGCTTTGTTTGAACGGCTAGGCTAAATGAGCGGACCGTGTTTGATACACTGACGTGTCATTGTTTATATAGGGAGATAAGGGTGCACGTTTTTAAACAGGACACTCCTGGATGACCTCTGTATTGTTCTCTCATAGTAAAAGATACGAAAGAGAACCAAACATTTAAATGCTGCACAAACCCACGGAGGCCGCGCAGAACAAGCGCCGAGGCGTCCGTTTAACAGGAAGAGACTTTAACGTAGCTCATATGGGAGGGCAGGTCAGCTTGAGGCCCGTTGGGGTAGAAAAACAGATAATAAAAAAAAAAAAGAAAAGGTGTGACAAAAGAAAAGGGAGAAATAGAGAGTAACAGAAGAAAGCAGATAAATGCATACATGCAGCAGACATGTTGTATATGGTCCAGATGAGATTAATAATCTATATATATATATGCAAAATAAAACATTAATTAGGGATGCACTGAACATTTTTTATCAAAAATGCACTTTCGGGCGATTTTCCGCCAAAACTTTATTGCCGAAACAACACAGTCAGAACAACGCGGCCGAAACAGGATGTTGTGATGATGCAAGCAACAACCGCAGCAATTTTTCGGTGCATCCCTAACATTAATAGTGGATAAACTGGCTTTATAAAGCGTCTTTGTTGGTGTACACTTGAAGCCAAAATGATACGCTGGACTCAGGCAGAAATCTGTGGCATATAGAGAAGAAGAGCTGAGTAGAAGAAAGGTGGTCCTTGCATTGGGGAAGGTACCCCAGCAGCCTATGCCTATAGCACCTGTCCACCATTGAAAGCCCTTACAGTGGGCACAGCATGGCACGGTGCCATTTATCTGGCGTAGTACTGGCGCCAGGGCTTGTAAGAGGACAAGCTAGCAGAGGGAGTGTAGTACGTATCTATTCATGTAGTCTGACACTTGTCACCTATCTGGAAAAATATTGCAGGTGTGGCAGAGTAATGCACCAAGCCGCACCGCGCGTTTAATTAACGGCTGAGGAAAGTGACACAGAGATCAAGGTGTTGCCCTGGCCTCCCAACTCCCCTGATAACAGGGCGATGGAGCATTTCTGGGAACAACACGTCTAATCCCTGGCGGCTCATTTTTAACTACCTGCTAACGTAATGACGCCTGATATCGCAGGATTCACTTTCATTCGTTTAACCTTAATTTTAACAGCAAAGAAAGAGTGAGCTCTTTTACTCTTTTATTGCGGTTCTTTTAGAGCTGATTTTCCTCAAACAATATTGCCTGCGGCTGAGATCATTTGACTAGTGGTAAATATAATATCAGTCAATCAATCTGTCTGCCTATGCAAAGTAGGAATGATGTGTTAGGAAAAGTTCAGACAGTATCAGTGAGCTATTCTTTTCTCCACAGGCTGTTGGATTTCTGCTGTGGATTATCTGCTGGTCAGATGTGTTTTATTCTTTCTGGGAAAGGAGTCATGGCAGCAGAGTCCCGGCACCCGCCCTCTTCGTCAGTCCAACCCTGTTGGGCCTCACCATGGTGAGAGTTTATCTTTGGTTGTCACGTCTCCCTGCAGCAGAGTAGATGCATTTAATCTTTGGATCTTAGATGCTGGTTGTGTAGTTTGAGGTTTTTAGATGAATGCGTTTAATTTAAATGTTTGTAGTTGTTGCTGTCCAAGTAAATTTGTTTGAATTTCCATATAGTTTTATTTCTGTTGTCTGTAAGATTAAAGATCCAAGGAACGAAGAAAGTTTAAAGCATAATGTATAAGTGCGAGGTCTTGTTTTTCTGCTCCAGCTGCTGGCCACCCTGATAATCCAGTATGAACGGATGAAAGGGGTTCAGTCGTCGGGAGTCATGCTGGGCTACTGGCTCCTGGCGCTGCTGTGTGCTACCGTCACATTCAGGTCAAAGATCCTCCAGGCGCTGGACCAGGTCAGACTCGAAAAGAGTTGCTCCCAGAACCCTTAAGTGCAGTTTGCAAATTCAGCGCAGTAAACATTTCTAAACTTTGTCTTATTTTAGCCGTCGGAGGTGTCTGTGTGGAGGTACGCCACCTTCTACGTCTACTACGCCCTGCTACTGGTTGCTGTTATTCTTTCCTGCCTCACCGACCAGCCGCCTCTTTTCTCCCAGGCTGTTAAAGACAAGGTGAGATTACCAGATACTGGCACCTTACACGCAGAGGCCCTAATCGGCCCTGGTATTAGCGTGGGAGATCTGATCACAAGCGGAGCAGCTTTAAGGATGCTTGGAGAGCTGGTCACTCGGAGGTGGTTTGGGCTGCTTGTGACCACTTAATCATTTAAGTACGGGAGGGGTTCAAATGGTCACGACACAAAATGGTGATTTGTGCTCAGACACACTGGCCCCTTTATGAATAAAGGACTGGCAGAAGAAGGCAGAAGCACGCTAAGTGTTGTCCATTCATTAGGAGGAAGAGGGTTCCAGTTATAATCAGAGCTTTGTGCATGTCTCTTGGCGAGAGCACCCGTACACTGACAAACGACACCACCACCGAGTCAGTTGCCATTGTTTTGAACCAACAATTGACTGCACATCCAATTATGTTGGCAGACACACACATCTCCTTATCTTTCACGCACAATCTGAGCTGTAAGGAAGCGAAAAGACACATTTGCAGGATATTCAGAGATAGAGACTTTTCCCGTTTGCAATGAAACTCATAAAACCGTAAACGTATTCCAATATCTTGTATAAAAAGGTGTGTCTTTGTCTATGTGTTTAGATGTGACTGAGGTAAAACTTAGAAGGTGAGTTGGGATCTAATCTGCTTCAACTAGGCGCTTTGTGTTACAAGCGTTTTCTCGTAACCTCATCCTGCTGCTCCAGCTGGTGATGCGTTGGCGAGCGAGTCAAATCAGTGAGATACTAAAGCAACAAATAGCGTACCTGTCCCCTTAACCTCACGCTGTGTCTTTGCCTCACGTGCCCTGAACAAAGCGTCTAGTCTAGTCATCTTTAATAAGCACTAATCAGCCAGACACCTAATAAACTAATAAGACCTCATTTCTTTCTCAGCTGGCGAAAAAAATCTTCTTGGGCTTAACTGTAAGCATTTTGTCTGCAGAATCCCTGTCCTGAGCCTGGAGCCTCGTTCCTCTCCAGGATAACCTTCTGGTGGATCACCAGGTAAGAAGTCAAATCTTTATCCCAGGGGTGTTGATGTTAGAGTTGCACGGTACCCCATGATCCCACGGTTCCTACTATACTAGAAATTCTACATGACGGTACTACTATGGATTACTATACTACTGGTGCCAGTTTCTGCTACACAGCGGCCGCCTCTACTCTCCTCCCAGCTTCTCACTGCATGCTACTCCCTTGTAAACAAACAGACATGGCAACTACGGCAACCGAACTGCTGAATGATTGGCTGTTTGCCTGTTACTAGTGACATCCAGGGATATGTTTCTGCACGCTGGGTCCGCTCGTCTGTTAGCTGATTGGCTGTTCATGCGTTTTTGCCGGCAAGAACGAACTCCATGAAGACAGCTCCGCTTTTATAGAAATTAACAAACAACAAACTAAAGTTCTGTCTCGCCCAGATGCATACACGTCTTACAGTCACAAACACGAGACCATGGCAGAAGCACCGGGCCTGAGCGTCGAGCCTTTTTCATGCGCTGTTTGTTTGTATATATGTAATCAATGGGAATTTATTGTTTTTATCGTGGGATGACATATTCTTACCGTGGGGAATGTTTTTGACGATGTATCGTAAAAGATGTAATGTCGCACATCCCTACCCGGAACTGTGATACTTTGTCTGGTATGGTTTCATGGTTACTCATTTTGGTATCGTGACAACTCTAGCTGATGTGGTCTTGATTAAGACGTGAGCTCGAGAAACGTATGTGTGAAAGGTCTGCAAAAGCACAAGCTTAAAGTTTGGTTCATACTCCTGCAGTGGTGTATTGTCTTTGATTTGTTCTGACTGATGTTAAACAATGGTTGATGAAGCTGAGCAGCTCGCGTCGTTGAAGCCTTAAAACGTTACTCAACATTTACCTTCAAAGCAATGGCTGCAACGGACAATAGAGAAGACGTCAGAGTAGATGTAGGTGAAGGTTTGAGAGACATTGCATTTACAGCCTCAGCTGTTGTGGTCTGCTACGCCTCAACATGTGGTTACATTTCTGGGTTAGCGCATGTCAGGCTTCGTCGTAGAATAGACGCCCAAACGATGAACTCGTTTGCACTCCAGCCTACTTATCTAAGTCACTGAGTTATGCATAACGTGAGGGTGAGAAGAGATGCCGCGACAACGTACGCTGGTCAGAAAAGTGCTTATCACAAGAAGCAAGGTGTTTCATAAGATTCTGGTCCCTGCTGTGTAATGTTACTCTACACTAATACCACCTTTATTATCACTACACCTGAATAGAAAGGTGATCTCCTAATTTTCAACTGGAATGTGGTTGCGCAGGTTTCTTTCATAACTTAAATCCTTAAGTCGATCTAATCATTTTAAACTTCACAAAAAGGTAGATAAAGGTGAACATGACTGGCCGCCAGTCTGCTCCTATACATACACGCACACACCTACAAGGCAGTGCTGCTGTGTCATGTTGCTGTGAAGCAGAGAAATCCTCATGAGATTCACCGGCTGAACTTATTTATCTATTTTTTTTAATGTTGCACCAAGCCCGGACCAGTTGGAGCAGTTTTTAATTGTGGAAAACGCTCTGAGCTGCGGTAGCTGTGTCGTCATAATCAAGAAACATTATTGATGCCTGGAGGCTCAACACGTGGTTATGAAATGAGGAAATCCTGCTGTAAACGCAACCTAAAACGTAACAGTTATAATAGAGTTCAAAAGCAAATCAGGGTACATATCTCACACATTCCCAGACATGTTCTCTCTCTGCCCGTTTTTTATCAAAGATGCATCAGGAGGTAACGTGTTTGGACTTGGGGCCACCAGTTATCCCAGAATATTCATTTGACAGCTGTTCTGACAATGTTGCAGCGTCCTTTTTGTGAAAGATGTGTTTAAGCTATATCGAGAATTTATAGCTAACAGCAAAGCCGACATCCACCTCCACAAAGTGTTTCCGATTTAGTATTTCCGGCTGCTTCTCCATCTCCACAATCTTTTAGTGGATTGTTTTGAATCAGTAAAGATGTAATGCATCCAGGAAAGGTTGCATCATTCGTATTTCTCGTTTAAATCACTGTGTTCTTGTATTTACATGCAGTTCTGGGGTTTTACCCTAGGGGGAGCACCAGCGTGGCTAGGGTTATAGCTAGGCCTGAACGATATGGGAAAATAATCTAATTGCGATTTTTTTTATTACTGCAGTTGCGATTTAATATGCAATTTTTTATTTTATTCTCTTTTTATTCCAAGAAAACATAATGAAATGATGTTACCCCGTGAAGTAGCAATGGGAACACATATGCTCTGCACAACACATGACGCTGCGCAGCATTTTCTTTTTTGAAACCAAAAAAGATGATGTGGTTTTCCTCTTCGTGACTAAAGTCTCGGCTGTGTGAGTTTCTGGCTGCTCTGTCGGGTCATTGTGCAACAGGTTAAGCAGCATGAGTGTTGATACAACCAAGTTCTCCACGATGTTGCTAGCGTCATGCGACCACCTTGCAATCGCGCAAGATGTGGTTAGAAAATCGCGTTTTATCATTATCATGATATTATCGCAAATGCAATTAATCGTTCAATTTGGATTCGATTTGGATGAGTGGCAAAACGTTTTCAAGGAAACCCAACAACAAGTTGCCTCTGTTTTAGCCTTATGTTTGAACATAACATGACGGCTTCTCCTCCTCCTCCTCTTCTTTTGTCTACCAGGATGATGGTGATAGGCTACAAGCGCCCACTGGAGGAGAAGGACCTGTGGTCTCTGAACCTTGAGGACTGCTCACACCTAGTGGTTCCACAGCTGGTGCGACGCTGGAACAACGAGTGCCAGAAAGTCAAAAAGTGAGGAAGTAAAAAAACGGTTGAAGGTGTAGATTAAATGTTTTGATTAGCAGCTTTAAAAGTTATTTTTCCTTCTTTCTTCCCAGGACAGAACAGAACATGTTGTACTCGCCGAAGCGGGTCCCCCCCAGTGAGAGCAAAGAGGTCCGAGCAGTGGAAGAGGCTGAAATCTTGCTTGTAAAAACCCCCAAGAAAACAAAAGAGCCCTCGCTCTTCTGGGCGCTGTGCCTGACCTTCGGACCATACTTCTTCATCTCCTGTCTCTATAAAATCATCCAGGACATCCTCATGTTTGTTGGGCCTGAGATCCTCCGGTGAGAAAAGCTCTTTTTGTTTTTTAAATAGGATGAAATTTAATGTGTCATTAGTCCAATCAGGGTTATTTATACACCTCCCATAAAACCTAAGTAAAGTGGGACAAAGGCTAATAATGAAATATTAGTTCTAATAATTTAATTATCTTTATGTCTTTATTAAGGGCACACAACACAAAGATAATACAATTAAACACACACGGATTCAGTTAAAAACTTAATTAAATTCTGAATAATAAAACAATTAAACCCGGCATGTGTTCAAATCAGAGAAAATGAATCAGTCATTGTGTCAGAGTGTGAGTGATTTACTCCAGCGTACAATTTGTTGGACATTTAATTACGACTATGAGTAAACATGTCCTTAATGTTGACTTTCTTCCCTCCTTCTTCTTCTTCTTCTTCTTCTTCTTCTTCTTCTTCTTCTTCTTCTTCTCCTGTGTGCGCAGACTGCTTATCCGATTTGTCAATGACTCCAGCGCCCCCTCCTGGCAGGGCTTCTTCTACACCGCCCTGCTCTTCATAAGCAGCTGCGTGCAATCGCTCATCCTCCAGAGGTACTTCCACGTCTGCTTCGTCTCAGGCATGCGTCTGCGCACCGCCATCATCGGAGCTGTGTACAGAAAGGTGTGTTTGTTATAATTCAGCCATCATAATGAGTGCTAACAATGATTGAATGTTGTTTATTGTTCTCTTAGTTAGTTATCTCCATGCTCAGCCGCTGAATTTCCACCTGTCCTTTCCTGCGTCTGTTCTTTCAGGCCTTGGTCATAAGCAGCGCGGCGCGGCGCACCTCGACGGTGGGAGAGATCGTCAACCTGATGTCGGTGGATGCTCAGCGCTTCATGGACCTCATCACTTACATCAACATGATCTGGTCGGCTCCTCTGCAGGTGGTGCTGGCCCTCTACTTTCTTTGGCAGGTGAGTACGACAGGCTGCGTTTTTCTTCGCGCCACTGTGTCAGTTTAACTTAGTTTGGCTTAGCTCAGGTTTCTGTTGTTTAGCCTTGTTATTTAAACTTAATTTAGCTTAACCTGGTTTAACTAAACTTAGCGTAGTTTATGTTGACTTAGTTTTTCATAGTTTAGCGTTGTTACTTGAACTTAATTTAGCCTAGCTTAGCTTAACCTAACTTTGTTTAGTTTATCTTAACTTTTCATACTTAAGCTTCACTTATTTTAACATAACTTAGCCAATTTTAATTTGATTTAGCTTAACTTAGTTTAGCTTCGCTTATTTTACATGAACTTAATTTAACTTAGCTTATTTTAGCTTAGCTCAAGTTTCTGTAGTTTAGCTTTGGTATTTTAACCTAGTTTAGTTTAACCTGGTTTAACTAAACTTAGCATAGTTTATGTTAGCTTTTCATAGTTTAGCGTAGTTATTTAATCTTAACTAAGCGTACGTTAACATAATTTAGCTTAGCTTAGCTTAGCTTAACCTACCTTTGCTTAGTTTATCTTAACTTAGTTTTTCCTAGTTAAGCTTCACTTATTTTAACATAACTTATTTTAATTTGATTTAGCTTAACTTAGTTAAGCTTTGCTTATTTTACATGAACTTAATTTAAATTACATTAGTTTTGCATAGTTTGTTAACTTAGCTTAGTTTAGCTTAGCTCAGGCTTCTGTAGTTTAGCTTAACCTGGTTAGCTTAGCTTAGTTTACGCTGACTTAGTTTTTCATAGTTGAGCTTCACTTAATTTAGTTGAATAAGCTGGTTCTCATGCATTGATTAAAACTGTGTGTTTGTGTTGTGATTTTCTTTGTTCCTGTGCAGAACTTGGGGCCGTCTGTGCTGGCGGGAGTTGCTGTGATGGTACTGATGGTCCCTGTTAATGCTGTTATTGCCATGAAAACCAAAACCTACCAGGTGGAGTTTAAACACAGACACGTGCACTGTCACCATATAATCCATATAAGTCTTCCCAACTCGGTCCACGGACTTGTTTCTTAAGGTATTTTGGGCGTGTTTTACTCAGGTAGCTCAGATGAAGAGCAAGGACAATCGCATTAAGCTCATGAATGAGATGCTGAACGGCATCAAAGTGCTGAAGCTGTACGCCTGGGAGCTGGCCTTCAAGGACAAAGTGTCACAAATCCGTGAGAGTGAGCTCAAGGTCCTGAAGAAGGCAGCTTACCTGGGTGCAATATCCACCTTCACGTGGGTCTGTGCACCTTTCCTGGTGAGTCCTGCACGGAAGAACAGATATGCAAAAAAAAAAAAAAAATGCAGTGGTACATTAATGTGTTTAAAGTCGAGGCAAGCTGCACTTTATTTGTAGGAAGCATTTTCTTTTACTGTGCTTAATGCAGATTTAATCCTCTTTCTCTCTCATGGTACAGGTCGCCCTGTCCACTTTCACCGTGTACGTGCTGATTGACGAACACAATGTGCTCGATGCCCAGAAGGCCTTCGTGTCCCTGGCTCTCTTCAACATCCTCCGTTTTCCCCTCAACATGCTGCCAATGGTCATCAGTAGTATGGTCCAGGTGGGTGTGTGCCTGCGTTGCCAGATTCAGCACAGTCTCCATTGTTCCACCAGAACAAGATAGTGTTGATTTTCATGTAATAACAAGCCCGGTGTTTGACCTGGGTCATAAAACGAAATGGAAAACCCTTTTTTTTTAAAATGCTAGATCTCTACACTATAATCTAGCCCAGCAACAGTAACATAGGGATCAGGTTTTGATAAAGGATAGGAGGCCTCTGGATTGAGGTCAGCAGAGCAATCAAAAGGCCGACTGAAGGAGGAGAAAAAGAGTTAGAGACACGTGTTCAAATGCTTGCACAATCAGAATTTGACTATTTGTATTTTGAATATTAAATCAGTTTTAAACTGCCCGCCTTTGTCTACCTCTAACTCCTGATCCTTGTCTATGTTCAGGCAAGTGTGTCCTTGAAGAGACTCAGAGTTTTTCTGTCACACGAGGAGCTGCAGGAGGACAGTGTGGATCATAAAGCAGTAGCAGGCTGTAAGTTTCCCCTTTTATTCCATGTACGAACATGATGGTATGACACACACACTATATTAATACGTTTTTTTTTTTTTAATTTACTTCCTCTCAGCTCCATACAGTATTTCCATAGTGGATGGTGTTTTCAGCTGGTCCAGATCTGAATCACCAACACTCAAGAGGTTTGTGTCGCCTGGAAACTTGAGTGCATTCACATAAATAGGTTCACTGCTTAAAGGGGAACTGCTGTTTTTTATACAACCTGGGCCTTATTTCTAGCATAAAATACAATTCACCTTTGGCTAAGCCCCGCCCCCCTATAAACACTGTGCCAGTTCAGTCTAAATATGAGACGCCTGCGTTAAAGTCAATGGAGCGCTGTGAAAAAGTGTCAGACCCCCCTGTGGGAGGAGCTTCTCTTGGCTGCGCTGTGATTGGTCAGTCTGCATTCTAGGGTGTGGCTTAGCCAAAGGTGGATTGTTTACTCATCCATATAACTTTGGTGTAATTTGTACTCATTTAGGAAATAGCACTAGCATACGATAACAAAGTATTGGTGAAATGAACAAGTTTTGCAGCAGATAATGAATTATTTAGAGGCTGCGTGCGGGTGCCCCATTCACTCCCATTATATGGATATACACAGATATAAAACTCTTCCGAACAACTACAAATTACACAAAAGTTACATGGGTCAGTAAACGATGGTATTTTATGCCAGAAATAAGGTCCAGGTTGTAAAAAAACAGCAGTTCCCCTTTAATACATGTGCTTTATTACACTACTTAACTGAATAGATCAGTTTTTTGTATAAAAAGTTAGAACCAACTCCTCTCTTTGTGTTTGAAGGTTGAATGTATTGATCCCAGAAGGCTCTCTGGTGGCCGTGGTGGGACACGTGGGCTCAGGAAAGTCCTCGCTGCTCTCTGCCCTTCTCGGAGAGATGGACAAACTCGAAGGAGCTGTGGCTGTCAAGGTGACTCCTCTCGCTGTTTCACGTGAAAACCCTCTCTGTTTGCTTCTTTCCGACCACGGGAGTCACGCTGTGAGATCTTCCAGGCTTTATGCAGCGCAGGTCCTGGAACACTGTTGGAGATGGATCCTCACATTGCTTTTGTTTGTCTAATTTAGCAACAGTAACACAAGAACTCTCTGGTTGGAGCCTCCTGGTTGGTGGCAGGCAGACTTGTTAGCCATTAAATCAGAGACGTTACTCCCTTGCACTCTCTTGTGCGATTTCAAGCATCTTTTGTTTCCTTCAGGGTTCTGTGGCCTACGTGCCCCAGCAGGCCTGGATCCAGAACTCCACGCTGAAGGACAACATAATGTTTGGTCAGGAGAGGAGACAGATGTGGTACCAGCGCGTGGTGGAGGCCTGTGCCCTTCAGCCTGACCTGGAGATCCTTCCCGCTGGAGACGAGACTGAGATTGGAGAGAAGGTATGAGGAGAAGAAGTGTTTGTACAAGATGTCATCATTTAAAGTGTGAAAGGTAGAAAGTTCAACAGCTGACAGGAGTTTTTACGACGCCAACAACTCAGTGATATTTTAAATTTTTTGAATACGTGTTTATATAAGATTTGATGATGTTATTGTGTTATTTGAGTACATCTTTAACATAAACAACCTACAGACTTTAACTGTTGACATCGTTTATCGTCCTGTTTTCCTGCAGGGAGTGAATCTGTCCGGAGGTCAGAAGCAGAGGGTGAGCCTGGCCCGAGCCGTCTACTGCGACCGCGCCGTCTACCTGCTGGACGACCCGTTGTCCGCCGTAGACGCTCATGTGGGAAAACACATCTTTGATCATGTCATCGGCCCTCAGGGACTGCTTAAAGACAAGGTGTGTGTAATCTCTGAATCTAGCACAACTAATCTAACAACTAATCATTGTTCTGTAACTTGGTTAATTCCTTTTAATGGCACAAATTCTGTTATAATCTCAGGCTGACCGTAGTTTGAGGAAACAGGCAGTGGTCAAAGCAACAGAAAAGACTGTGGAAAGCAAGCAGAATCTAAAGTGCTGTTGTAGTAAATAATTTTACCCTTCTGTTGGCGATTGATTAGCGCTGACATTTCCTGACTTTAAACACAGACTCGTGTGCTGGTGACCCACGGATTGAGCTACCTGCCCCAGACCGACCTGATCCTGGTTATGATAGAGGGAGAGATCACGGAGGTGGGCTCCTACCAGGAGCTCATGGCCAAAGAAGGAGCCTTCGCCGAGTTCCAGCGAACCTACGCTGCCGTTGACCAAACCGACGACGAAGGTGAGGGACATCGTTTCGTATCTTTTGTCAATCTTCGCGGTCGAGTGGAAATTAAAAACCTACTGCATTTTAAAGTGTTTTTATATAGCGAACAGGTTATTTATTGATTTAAATGCTTTTATGTTGACCTTCCTACATTTAGAATCTGTACCAAACGCCGTAACCAAAGGAAAAGAGAACGGCAGCGTGACTGCTCTTGCAGGGTAAGTGGAGCTGTACACAGTGTGTCAATAAGCTATAGTCGTCTCTTAGGAAGAGATATTAATTGCTGGTTTTTAGTCATAGCACGTAGGATTATTACTAACAAACATTACTAACATTACTAACAAAGCGGCTTTTGTTCTATACTGTTAGCTTGCCTGTGAAGTTAAAACATTTTAATGTGGAGGTCTATGGTGATTGACTCACTTTTGGAGCCAGCCTCTAGTGGTCATCGGTGGAACTGCTGTTTCTTTTATTTACTCCACATTGACGTTACTCTTGTCATCTACGAAACAAATTTTTTTTTCTTTAACTTTTGTCATTCTCCACAGGAGCAATACGTGAATTACCATTCTTAATGGATTAGCTTTGACCGTTTATGGTTAAGTGTTGGGGGGGGGGTGAGGTGGCCGGGGTATGTCGTCCGTCAATTTGAAAATGAAAAAATTATTATTTTAATTGTTTGCATAATGATAAAAAAAAAATCCATTCATTTGCACGATGTGAGGAAAATCTGCAATGCACAAAAGACATTTTATTAATTTGACAATGACATGATTTAATGATGTGGTAAGTAAACACATATGGGCTCGTATGGACACATCGTCTTCCTTCCGTCTTCTCCCCTTAATCATCCGTGATGCTAGCTAACCCCACTGCCTGATACGCGGCTAGCTGATTGTCCAACATGTCCAACATACATGATACTTGGCCCATGTAGCCAAGGCTCTAATTAACAGTGAACACATCATGACGACAATGAGAATCCAATTTATTGTTAAGCATTACTATTGATGGAATTACTTTTAAATGCGTTCTCACATTACTTAAGAATCTAAAATATTCCTGTGAATCATGTGGCGGCTGTGGAGTTGAAGCAAATGTCCACGTGCCGCTCAAGAACAAATCATTGCCTATGATTACTGCATGACACTCATTATAAACCGAGTGATTTCATAGTAATATACTGTTTACTAGCTCTCTGACATCTCTAAACAGGAGTCCCGTCAACAGCAGCACATCTAAGTTATCCCTGACAGTCAAGGATGAGAAGGAGCCAAGTACAAAGGCTAAGAACCCGGAGGTGGGGAAGCTGACGGAGGCTGATAAGGCCAGCACCGGACAGGTACGTACAGTAGATGCTTTAAGCTTAGTCTGTGAGAACAAGAAAAGAAAAAACATTGTTTTGACCAGGTCATTTTTACATAAAGGGGAACTACAGTTTTTTTACAACCTGGACCTTATTTCTGGCATAAAATACAATCGTTTACTCACCCATATAACTTTTGTGTAATCTGTAGTCCTTCAGGAGATAATTAGATCTGCGTATATCCATATAATGGGAGTGAATGGGGCACCGAATCGCCGCCTCTAATTAACGCATTATCTGCCACAAAACTTAATAAATAAGGTCCAAACTGGAAAAATCAGTACCAAAGTCCAGGGAAGTCCTCATATGGCCCTCGCACCGTAGCGTACGTCACACGTGCTAAGCATTGTGGGAGATGCAGGAGACGGACGAAGAGAGGCACGTTTCTTATTATTTCCGTATGTTGGTGACCGTCGTATCACGGCGTCCATTCAGTAAGCCGATCTCTACCCAGGACAGATTGCTAATATTTGGATCGGGGAGCTCACAGAGTGGCCACTAGCATTTCCGCTTTTCCACATTAACCACACCCACTCACCTTTGCAACCAATCACAGAATAGTTGCCGGACACGACACGATAAAGAAGTTTTGTCCGGTTGATGTGTCGGGATCAAGCTGTGACAACAAAATGACGTCACTTAGAACAAACTTCTCTCTTCTCGCGGAGTAGCTAACAGCGCTTAGTTGGTCAGCGACGTCAGAGCAAGGGCTTCAACCTCTTTCCTCTTGCTCCTTCAGGTCAAGCTGGCCGTCTTCTGGTCCTACATGAAAGCCATCGGAGTGATTCTGTCCTTCATCAGCCTGGTGCTCTTAGTTGCCCATCACCTGCTCTCTCTGTTCTCCAACTACTGGCTGAGCATGTGGACCGACGACCCCGTGGTTAACGGCACTCAGCCCAACAGACTAACGAGACTCGGGGTGTACGGTGGTCTCGGCCTGTCCCAGGGTAAGGAAGATTGAAAGACTGAAGACTGAAAGGAGATTCCTCAGAAGTGATCAGCTGCAGCAACCGTGTAGTTTCATACGCTAACCACCGTACCCTCTAAACTCCACTGCCGTCCTGCAGGCGTCGCTGTCTTTGGTTACTCCCTGTCCATGTCCATCGGGGGCATCCTGGCGTCTCGCTACCTCCACCAGTCCATGCTGTATGACGTCCTGCGCTCGCCCATGTCCTTCTTCGAGCGGACCCCCAGCGGCAACCTGGTCAACCGCTTCGCCAAGGAGATGGACACCATCGACACGCTGATCCCCAGCATCATTAAGATGTTCATGGGCTCCTTGTTCAACGTGGTGGGCTCTTGTGTCATCATCCTGATCGCCACACCGCTAGTGGCCATCATCATCCCTTTTCTTGGTCTGCTCTACTTCTTCGTTCAGGTGAGTTGAAAACACAAAACGAGTGCTTATTTATTTCCTCTCCTGTTTGTGCACTTTTTCATCTGCGTACGTGTCCTCTGTCGTGTAGAGGTTTTACGTGGCGTCCTCCCGTCAGCTGAAGCGCCTAGAGTCGGTCAGCCGCTCCCCCATCTACACCCACTTCAATGAAACACTGCTGGGCACCTCAGTCATACGAGCCTTCGGCGAACAGGAGCGCTTCATCTCTGAGAGTGACCAGCGCGTGGACCACAACCAGAAGGCCTACTACCCCAGCATAGTAGCAAACAGGTTAGCGGAAGCTGCCACTGTTCGGTCTGATCACACTCAACACCTGCTGAAGTCCTCTTTCCTGACTGCGCCGATGAATCTGTGTTTGCGTAGGTGGCTTGCAATTCGCCTGGAGTTCGTAGGAAGCTGCATCGTGTCGTTCGCTGCTTTGTTTGCCGTCATAGCCAGAGACAACCTCAGCCCGGGCATCATGGGGCTGTCGATCTCCTACGCCCTGCAGGTAAACACTCCTAATGTCACCTCAGACCTTAAAGAGACGATAAAAGCCTTAACCTGCTGCATCAATAACTCTGTTCACCTTTTCTGAAGACTTGTTAAGTCCCTCAGCAATCCTCTCTTTGCTTTTGCCCCGTGTGCAGCTGACCACCTCCCTGACGTGGCTGGTGAGGATGTCCTCTGAGGTGGAGACCAACATTGTGGCCGTGGAGAGAGTGAAAGAGTACTCGGACAAGGAGAAAGAGGTACGTAGACAAAATACCCTATAGTCTGAGGCGCTGCTGAAAATCAAATTATCGTTTGCAGCAGAGGGTGTCGCTTAGTTTTGATGTCCTAGGACGGTCTAAATTAGATTAGCATTTGATTGTTTTGTGAAAGTATTTAAGAAGAGATCTAAGAAATATAAATTTTGGGTGGCGATTGTCGTGTCCTCTGACAACCAGGCCGAGTGGAAACACGAGCCGTCCAGCCTCCCCACGGGATGGCCCACTCAGGGGTGCATAGACATGAGAGGCTTCGGTCTGCGCTACCGCAACGATCTGGACATGGCCATCCGCAACATCACCATCACCATTAACGGAGGAGAGAAGGTCTGAATTCACTGCGCTGCAGGCTCGGCTGATAATAATGCTTCATTACGTCTGTGTTCGTGTTCTCCTGACGTTTGCTGCTACCTTGTCCCGTAAGGTGGGGATCGTGGGGCGGACCGGTGCAGGGAAGTCCTCGCTGACGCTGGGACTGTTCCGGATCATCGAGGCAGCAGAGGGAAACATCTTGATTGATGGGGTGGACATTGCTCAGCTCGGCCTCCATGAGCTCCGGTCAAGAATCACAATCATACCACAGGTCAGTGTGAAGAGGGCACGAAAGTACCACTGAGTACGCTCTGACTTATTTGTAATTCTGTTTTGTAAAGTTGTAAAGTTATTCAGCCTGTAAAAACAGACGTGGCTCCTTGTTGTACGAGTCCATACTGCACGTTGCTTCTTTTTAGACTGTATAAAGATGGACGGTGGAACTGCTGCTTAAAGGTGAAGCCAAAGCAAGTAGAGCTCCCCCTGGTGGCTGGCTGCAGTATAGGCTATAAGCTCCACCCCCTCCATGTTAACGAATGGGACTAGGGTCAAACTAAAACACTAAAATACACGTGAAATAAGTTATTCAAGGATGGTTTCTGTAATTTTTAAGTAGTTAATATAATGCTGATGAATGTTCAAGTGTTCAAGTTGTTTTGGATAAGTTTCATTTTAGTTATTTGACGCTATAGAAACAGGATGTGACATAAAGGCGACTGCAAGTTGCCATGCCAACCGCTCTGTAAAGCGGTACCGTAAATAAATTATAAAACTATTACAGATTATAATCTTAACATTTCCTTGTAACTGGTGGAGGTTGAGCAGAGCGTAGTATTAATTAAACGAAAACACGAGTGAGTCTGGTGAAAGTGTGGCCGGGTTATCGATACTGTGGTCACAAGAAGGTGCTGCTCGTGACCCCTGATGAGCTCAGCTTCAGTCCCTTAAAGGCAGCACCCATCAAAAGAGGGAACAACCAAACAGCTCATCTGAAATGTTTATCATGATACACACTGACCCGACTCTCTTTCCTCCCAGGACCCGGTGCTGTTTTCGGGCTCTTTGAGGATGAACTTGGACCCGTTTGACTTCTACTCTGACGAGGAAATATGGAGGGCTCTGGAGTTCTCCCATCTCAAGAGCTTTGTGTCCGGCCTGCCCGACAAACTCAGCCATGAATGTAGCGAAGGAGGAGAAAACCTCAGGTAAGACGGGTGTCTATGCAGCCATGCAAACCTCAAAGTGAAGTAACTTGCATACAGTTTTTAAGAATCCACCATAGGAGCAGGTCTGGCCCTGATGTCCTTCCTCTAGTTTGTTTAAACAAATCTGTGTTTCCCTCCAGCGTGGGTCAGCGACAGCTGCTGTGTTTGGCCAGAGCTCTGCTGAGGAAAACCAAGATCCTGGTCCTCGACGAGGCCACAGCAGCTGTGGACATGGAGACGGACAACCTTATCCAGTCCACAATCCGCTCTCAGTTTGAAGACTGCACCGTCCTGACGATAGCGCATCGCCTCAACACCATCATGGACTATACCAGGTACCGCGTCAGAAGCCCGGTTGTCTTTATAAACACGAGTGGTTCTGGTTCAAGGATTCTGTTTTCTATGGCTCTGTTCAGACCAGACATTAAAGGGGAACTGGTGTTTATTACAACCTGGACCTTATTTCTAGCGTAAAGTGTTTGTTTACTCACCCGTATAGCGTTTGTGTAATTTGTAGTCGTTCAGGAGATATTTAGATCTGCATATATCCATATAGTGAAAGTGACTGGGGCAGCGAAACACATCCTCTAAATAACACATTATCTGCCACGAAACGCGTTCATTTCATCAATATTTTCTTATGATGTGCTAATGCTATTCCCCGTTGAGTCCAGAGTTACCTGTTATCATCATCCAGGGTCTGTAGACTGACCTACGGACCTACAGATCATGACTTCTGACCCAGATGATGTCATCTCTGAGCATGGGGCACACCTACCCACCTAATAATTACCTCATAAAGTAATTTGCTACTGCTAGTTTTTTTGCATCATGGCTGAATATTTGGTTGTGTTTGAGATTGTGAACAAACCGTAGCTGAGCGTCGCATGGCACTCATTGATGACATCATCCAGGTCAGAGGTTAGTAGGTCAATCTACAGACCCCGGATGATGATAACAGGTAACTCTGGACTCAACAAGAATAGCACTAGTGTACGTTAACATTATATTGGTGAAATAATGAGTTTTGCAGCAGATAATGAATTATTTAGGGGCTGTGTTTCGGTGCCCCATTCACTCCCATTATATGGATATACGCTTTTCTAAATCTCTCCTGACTGACTGCAAATTACAGAAAAGTTATATGTGTGAGTAAACAATCGTATTTTATGCCAGAAATAAGGTCCAGGTTGTAAAAACAAAACAGTAGTTCCCCTTTAACCCTTTTTACACCTAAACCCTAAAGTGACACCCTGAACTTTTTTTTGCTTATTTTGACTTTAAAAAGGTCAGAAAACGTCCTATGAGTAAGTCCTGTTATTTAAAATTTACTGCATGTTATAGGAGTGTAATAATCTTCCCGGAGACGCACACATGAAATTACCGTAATGACACCAAATACTGGTGAAGTGCAACGTCTCAGCTTTCAGAAACCACCAGAATTTGTCCGATAGCACAAATGTGCCGCTGGCGACACATTCAGTTTTAAAGGGTCAACGTGCGTCCTAAGTAATCCGATCACAATTGACTGTCTCTAAGGACAGATGTTTGCTAACGGAAGAGGTACTGAGGGTTTGAGATCTGATCGCTCAGACCACCATGTGGTTTTGGTGGTGTGTACAGACACTGTGGCATCGTGGCTTAATGAACTGACGTCCTCTGTGTGACCAAAGCGTTTCTGCTGATCCCTCAGGATGCTTTCAGGGCCTAGGTTAGCATTATAGCATTATCATGTCATTGTCAAGACAGATAATGATGTCCAAGTAGCAATTAATGTAGAGTTACTTACTAGAGTATTAAAGGATCGGCTGCTTTACTGTGTTTCTCTAACAGAAGTAATCTCATCAATATTCTTTCTCCTTTAGGGTTCTGGTGTTGGACAAGGGAGAGTTGGCAGAGTTTGACGCTCCCTCCAACCTCATCACCCAAAGAGGAGCATTTTACAAGATGGCCAAAGACGCCGGGCTGATCTGAAGCGGGAGGTGTCTCACTCTGTCCAGCGGCTCCTCCGAGCCCCTCCCAGATCTCCCGGCTCCCGTTGCAGTAGTTCAGAGCTCAAGAGCGAGAGGAGAGACGGCATAAGCTTAAGATTTTGAGTGTTTGACTGTTTAAGCGAGGGTGGTGATGAAAGAGAGAGAGAAGGGTTTCATTTGACACACTCCACCCTAACACTACCGTCCTCTGTTTTATACTGCCTGTCCCAAGCAGCACCGACTGCGAACACCTTTCTCATACTGACACGGAAGAGCGGGGTAGACGAGATCTAACAGACAACGTGTACATAAAGAGATCACTGCTGAATGTGATAAGTAGTGAGTACTGAGGTCAGGACAAAAAGACAAAGGTTGTCCTGTCGGTAGAAAATCACACGTGCCAAATACTATCTGCATTTTCAGATACTGCTTATATAGACAAATGTAAAAAAATGTACACATAGAGAGACTTTATCTGTGCTGAGTCGAAACTTCAAGACGTTTTTCATTGCGTCCACTTTTGCATGTGGGTTTAGCTGACGGCAAAATTAAAACAAACTTAAATCTCGTCCAGACAAAATCAGCACGAAAAAAAAAAGTATGAGACCAGAGAAAGGTATCGTAACTTTGCTTCTATGTCACGCCTCAGGTCACTGTTACCATGGCAACACTCCTCTCTCTTCTTTATTATTTTTTTTTTTCTCTCGCTAAAAAGCCCAAACTTCTAAAGGGACCTCATCCGATCAGCACAGACAGACGCGGCGTCTCGGGGGGCACAGCCAAAATCTGCTTCAGGTCAGTGAGGCACGGCTCGCGTTTTCACCCTTCGCCGTCGTGGAAGGATACCCGTCTTTCCAGTTTAGCTTCAGGAGAGGCGGGAGGCGACGTCGGTAAACGCTGGTGGTTTTGTGCCACAGAAAAAACATTCAAGTCAAAGCTTCAAGCGCACAAGTGACCGTGGAGTCCGTTGCATAGATTCCACTTGACTGTTACGTTCAGCACTGTTTGTTTATTTATTGGAAGCTCATGTTCAGCTTTAAGTTGATGTGTTGCAGGCTTTACCCGTGTAATAAAAAGCTTTTGGAGTGGAAGTATTTCGATGGTGCAAAACAAGCCAGAAATCTTCTTCACACTTTTTGTTTTGTTTTATTTTTCCACTCGCCATCGTCGGTCAGTTCTCTCTGGATCACTGCTGCAGAAACAGACTTTTAATTATCTTAGGTCAGTTCTGATGAGATTGTGTTACCGAATGTGTATGAAACTGACATTATAAACTCCAATATACACATTACATATCTTTGAAATGTTTACAGCTAGTAGGTGGTGCCTCATATAGAAGACACAAGTTATAATAAAAAATAAATAAGTAATAAATGTGTACTTCTGCTCTGACGGCAGTTTTCAAGTTGATTTGACGCTGATGTAAATCTTTGCATTGTTGTATCTGATTTAGTGTGTTGTATTTGAATAAAACTATATGCTGAATGTCAGTTTTGATAAAGTACTGATGAGATAAAAAAGGACTTTGATTTAAATCCAACCGTTTCTAGTGTGCACTGTTTGTTCAACATTTATTTACATTCGGATACCGGTTCATAACAATGCAAATACAGTTTAGTTTAATAGCCCTATACTAAATCTTAGTTTAATGAAGGACATGGCCGTCAAGCTGTTGAATTACCACCTGAATTACTCTGGAAACATGGAAATAGTTGTGGAGTTTGTGCATTTTACGTAGCAGATATTGCACGTATGTTTTCTCCTAAACTTTTATGCTTTATAAAAGTATATGTTTTTAGTGCAGCCAGGCCCTTTATGGATATTTTTATACTTGGAACCTCTGCAACCTCTAAAGGTGATATGTGTAAATATGCCCAGCAATACCTGCCATGTAAGGTCCAAGCTCCATGACACTACTGAAAAGTTAAGGCAGTACAAATCTCATAAATCCAGTCCCTCCATAGATAGATAGATAGATAGATACCTAATATAGAGATGTATATAAATATACATATACCTTGGAGAAATCAGTACAAAAAGCAATACGACTGACTTTCCGCATCTGAATATTTAATATTCAAGTTCCATATTTAAGATTACAAAGTGAACCTATGATGATTTATATGTGTAGTAGTAAGTTTTGAAATAGAAATTATGTAAATATAAGTATATATGTTCTTGTGTTTTCCTGAAAATTATTTTTGCTATGACGAATGTAAGATTTAGCACCACTTTTTTCTGTTATGTAATATATAAAAAATAGATTAAAGCTAAAATCTAGCTTATTTTAAATTCTATTAAAATTATTACGTTTATTTTAATGTTCACGTTTATATTTTTTTATATATCTTATCTATAGATGATTTAAAGGCAGTTTAGTTACGGCGCTTTTTGTGTGATTTGAAATACAACAGATTAAATTCAAATTTAGTTTCCATGGTAATACGAATACCAACGCTCGGCGACGCCTGCCCGAAGAAAAACTCCATTTCCCACAATTCTTTGTCGTCCGGTTCCAGTGGGAAGGAAGATGGTGGCCACTGATGGACCAGGGCTACCGCTGCGCTTTTAAACCGACAAAAGGAGTTGATGCTTAGTTTTAACAGCCGATTTAATGTTTTTAAAAGCGGCGAGGGATAAATGCAAGACGGAGGCTTCGTTCTCAGACCGAGTGTTGCCAGACTGAAGGTAACTCATTAGCACACAGTGCTTCTCGCTGCCCAAATTCTTGCTAGCTGCCGTGAGCTAATTAGCTTCCCAGCTAGCCGAATACCTGCTGCCGACACATTTTTAGCACACAGAGCATGCCTGTTAATACGAGTCGAGTATAATGTGCGAGCATTGACCATATCTGGTTCTAAATATTGTAGTTAACGCACAAGGAGTGAGCAGAAAAGGTGTTAAGTTACACACATAACGGTGTTAGCTAACCTCAAAGCGTCAACACTCACGCTAACATTGGTCAGCATCGATTATTGCTGAGTTTTTAACTGGAAAACAAAGGATTATTATCAGAAAACATGACACAGGCATCGAGTCAGTGAATGAATATGTTGTTAAAGCTCCGTCTAACTAAAAAATTAAGTAATTGGCTAAACAACGGGCTATTGGCAGCTATTTAGTGCATTACATATTTACCTACAGTGAACATGTAATGCACTAAGTAACCGTTTTCATTCATGTATTGTCCCCTCTGTCTGATTAGATTTTGTGCAGGCAGACGCACATTCACATGCCAGTTTATTAGGTACACTAGTAAAAACGAGTGCATCCTAATGTAACCGTCCAGCACTTGATCTTGGAGGTTGTGGCATCCAGGATTAGTTTGAAATAACAGAGAGAGCTGTTGATTCAATTGTGTTTTCATTCTGCAGGCTGTGGCTTTTGCTACTGTTTAACTGCACTGTGCTTTAACGACACGTGTTTCTATTATTTTGACAAGCCCAGTTTAGTCAGCGGGCTAAGCTTAATATCAGAAACACTTTTGTGGTGCCTGTTTCCTGTTTCTTTCACATAGACTGAATAGGACATTTGTGAAGGGGGATTTAGTACAGGACTGTTGAATGCATTCATTTTCACTAGTGTACCTAATGTTTTGGCAAGGGCTGTACATTTTTTTGAATGCTGGTCAAAGCATGCAAAGCTGTTTGATTATTGGTGGTGTTGAGATGATGCTGTAAATGTGGAAATTTGCAGTTTTTCAGCAGCACAGAGTAAAAAAAAAAAAAAAAAAAAAGGACGGAGCACACATGAAATAAAACACCAAATGGATGAATAAATAAATAAAGATGACACATGTTCTTTACTTTCCACTAGGTTTGTTCCCGGACCCCCGTTTTCTGGCGTGGCCTGACGATCCCCATCTCCCACGGTCTTGACTCCTACACCGCCCTTTTTCCTGGCCCATGGACTTGACCCCAGCACCAGGCTTCAAAAGGAGGCCCGCTGCCGCCTCGTCCCCAGGCGGAGTAGGAGAAGCCGCCAGGAGCCCTCTTCCCTGCTCCCCCTCCTCGTCTCTGTCGTCTCCTTCGTCCGACCCGTCTTCGCCGTCGTCGACGTCGTCCTCCGCCTGCGCCAACTCGTCGGGTTATCAAAACCATGTAAAGAGCCAGATGGAGGGGACGGCCGTCGCGAGGGTCTCTTCCACCTCGGCCTCTCAAGCCACGCTGTCGAACACCTCTTCCGCGGACTGCTTCGCTCACACTTCAGTGCAGCCAAGTGATTGTCAACAAGAGGGCAGGCAAAGGGAGATGTACGATCCTTTTGATCCAACCGATGGGGACAAACAGGGAATGGTGAAGGGGGAGGAGGGACAGGGGGAGAAATACGACCCTTTTGACCCCACTGGTTCCCCAGCGTCAGATGTCGATGATGACATTAGTGAAAAAGTGTCGCAGAACGTTGAGAGGGAAGATGACGAGGATAAAGAGGAGGAGCCTCCAGATTCCACTGACACTTTGACTCAACTGCCAAGTCCCCGTGTGGCCACCAAACTCCCTCTGAGGAGGAGAGTGGACTGTAGCTTCACCAAAGCCGGAGGGCGCAGGGAGAGGGAGCGTGCTGATTCTGATCACTCAGAGATAGAGGAGGGCGAGATAGTAGGAGCTGCTGAGAGAGACGGGAGCAACAAGAGACCTGCTGAAGAAGTCCTCCCGTTGAACTCTCCCACCATCTCCTTCTACGGTACAAAGCCAGAGCGCATCCTCCGGGTGCTGGACGGGGACGGCTTCGTGTCCGTGTGCACCGAGGGCCACTGGGACGTGGACAGGGAGCTGGAGGATGAGCCCGTGGTAGGTGTGGAGGATCTGAGAAGGAAGCTGGTCAGCAGGAGAAAGGAACGATATCGCTCCTTTCCTTCGTCTCCGCCCCTCTCCCCTCAGCCACCGCCACCTCCCTCCCACCCTCCGCCTTCTACGACCTCTTCTCCCCTCACGCCTCCGGCGGAGCAAGACGGCAAGAGCCGGAAGTCGTCCAAGAGCTCCAAGGACCGCGATCGACAGAAAAGCAAGGACAGCAAGGTTGGAGAGAAGGAGGTTAGGAGAAAAAAGAAAAGGAAGGACAAGGAGGGGGGACGGGAGAGGAGCAAAGAAAAGGATAGAGGGCAGAAGGCTGTGAAAGAGGTGAAGGGGCGGAGGAGCAGCAGGAGCAGTAGCCGGAAGAGGAAGAAAAGGCAACATGGCAGCCCGGGGGGCTCGCAATCCTGCAACTCTTCAGGAAGAGGTGGCAACACTAGACACTCATTTTCAAGCCTGTCAGAAGAAAGACACAGAGAAAAGGAACGGGATAAAGACAGAGACAGGGACAGAATTAGGGAAAGAGACAGAGAGAGGGACAGAGAAAGAGGCAGAGGAAGAGACAGAGACAGGGAGAAAGAACAAAGTCGCACAGATAGCCACAGGCGAGATGACAGAGATCGAGATTCAAGCTCTAGGAAAAGGGAGAGGGACAGGAGCGGGAGGCGGCACTCGAGCAGCAGAGAGCGGGGCCTTTCCTCGAGGTCCAAAAGAAGCAGCGAAAAGAGCCGAGACGACAGAGACAGGCAGCACGAGAGGGAGCGGCGACGGGACGGGCGTCCCGTTGTCCCGCCGTCCATCCAAGACCTTAACGGGTCTGACCTCTTCGCCATCAAGCGAACCATCACAGTCACGACCACCACGACTACCACCACCGTACCCGGCTCCCCGCGACTCACCCCGTCCTCCCCCTGTAGGCCTATGCAGGACTCTGACAAGCCCCACAAGAGGAAGAAAAAGAGGAAATGGCACTCGGCCGTGGAGGTGGAGGACCGCGGAAACTGCCACAGCCGTTCGCGCTCGCCCTCCCCACCGAGGTATCACGGCTACGAATCCGATCGCTACTCGGACAAATTGGAGATCGATGTCTTGTCTTTAGACGGCGAGGCTTTGGACTCGGACTACCCGTCTTTGGAGTACACGCCCCCTGCTGCTTTGCCTCCCGAGCCACCTGTGTCCAGCCCTAAAATTAAAACTGCTCCTAAGACTGGCCTGCATCGCCCAAAAAAGAAGTCGCGCACTTTAAAGAAAATCGGCCCATCTGAATCCTCCTTCTCGTCCAGTAGAACCAAAAACAAATGCCTCTCTTCGCTAACGGTCACGTCGGGCTCTGCCTCCGTCTCCCCCGGCCTCCCTTCGGAGAAGCGAGCCAGGAAGATTGGAAAGGACAAAGAGCGGGACAAGGGCAGCAGAAAGGATTTGAACCGCTCTGGCAAGTCCAAGAAAGACGGCGGCGGCGGCGGGAGTCGGAAAGGAAAGCTTCAGTCCAAAGTGTCTGTGCTGGTGCGTGAGGGTGTGAGCAGCACTACAGGGGCTTCTGTTGGCTCTGGGAAGCTGGGCATGGACCTCCTCGGACCAGGGGGCACGGGAGGGGGTTCTGGGGGCTCGGTGGTGGGTGGCTCCATTGCGGTGGTCTTCTGTAGAGACAATGAAAGCAGGTCGCCTTTCCTCAAACCTTGCTCCGAGCCGCTGTCGATGGGAGGCCGCAGTAAAGACCTCGGCAGTATGGGAAAACGAAGCAGTCTGGCTGCACCACCGTCGTCCTTAACCGGTCCTACCGGACTGAAGTCCAAGAAAACAAAACCCAGCTCCATCACGTCCACCTCCTCTTCTGCCTCATCTCCCTCGTCCTCGCTGGCGACCAAGCGCCGCCGTCGCCTGGTGAAGAAGACGAGAGAAAAAGCGGGAGGTGCGGGACTGACTGCCGGAGACAGCAGCCAAACAAACGCCGCGTCCGAAGGCTGGGGCGCCGCCTCCTTAGACGCTCAGTCAGCTGTTGGAGACGGGAGCAAGTCGGTCAGCCCGCACGCCGGCCAGCCCGGCCCCGCGCCCTGCTCCTCTTCCTCCTCTTCCTCGTCCTCCTCCACCAGCGTCCTCCCGCCCTCCTCGTCTCCGCCGCACACGCCTCCCCCGTCTAGCGCTCCGCTGCGGGACACGCTGCGGGAGTCATCACCCGACTCCCAGACCGTGGACAGCAGCTGTAAGACTCCAGAGCCTTCTTTCATAGCGGAGGACTGTCCGTCTCAGACCAGCCCCGCTGTCCCGGCATCCAGCCCGTCCAGCCTCCCCACCCCACAGGGAGCTGGCCTCGGCAACGCCTTGTCCACGCCCGCCGCCAAGCCTCTACCTCCGGATGAGGCGCCCAAATCTCTGGCCTCGCCTCCGTGTTTGCCCCTGTCGTCGGGCTGCGGTCTCACGTCCCTTTCTCTGCCTCTGTCCTCGTCCGACCCTTCCTCCTCTTCCTCTGTGTCCTCCTCATCAGCTAGCAAGCCTCCTCCTCCTCCACCCCCTCCAGCAGCACCTACCCTCCCCTGGAGTCTACAGACTGGGGTGGACTGCACAACTGGAGGAGTCCTAGCTTGTAAGTTCCAGTAAACGTATATCCGTATGTGTTTGTCATTTTCCTGAGTTATTGATCTTAGTCTTTCATTTCATTTCTCAGTAACTGCTCTGCTCTTTAAAATGGAAGAGGCCAATATCGCCAGCAGAGCGAAAGCACAAGAGTTCATCCAAGCGACCAGCCAGGTGAGAAAGAGTGACTCATTGATCTTTAATACAAACCTGAGGGACAATATGAAAATCTTGTTTCAGGTTTATTCTCAAAGTCATTTCCGTGCAGCTAATGGCTTATTTAAAACCCAACGTCCACATATTTATGATTTTTTGTTATTTATTTTCCCCTCATCGTGCCGGGCCTCCTCTCTGCCGCCGATACTCCACTAACCCCGCGCCCATTTCTCCCTCGCAGATCCTCTCGCAGGCCAACCAGAGCCAGTCCCAGCAGCACGCCCCTCCTTCCTCGGCCTCCTCGTCCTCGCAGATCCCCACGCCCCCCTCGCTGCCCCCGCCGCCCGGCGTGAGCCCGGCGCAGTTCATCCTCCACGGCTCTCTGCCGTTGGTCGGATGCACCAAAACCCCGCCCTCTCACCTGCACCCCTCCATGGGCGGCGGGTGCGCGCAGACGCCGCCGCCCCCCATCATGCCTGTGGGGCTGTCGGGTATGACCGGGAGCTCCGGAGACACCGGGTGGGACAATGAGAGCAAAGACCCAGATAAGGTAAAGTTGAAATTCACGATCCTCTTCGGCTGTTAAGTCTTTTCTTACGTTAAATAGTCAACAAGTCAAGTAGGCTTTATTCTTTAAAAGCTAAAACAACAGTTAAATCCAGGGTTGGGTTAAATATAAATGCCAGCTCTTAAGTAAATACTGTCATTTCTGCATGATCTGTTTCTTGTTAACACGCCTGCTGTGTCAATTACCAGTACCTGAAGAAGCTGCACACACAGGAGCGAGCAGTCGAGGAGGTGAAGCTCGCCATCAAACCGTACTATCAGCGGAAAGACATCAACAAGGACGAATACAAAGACATCCTCAGGAAAGCCGTGCATAAGGTCAGCCTCAGCGCAAGAATCTAGTGCAGTGGTCGTGTTAACTGAATGTTTTCCGTCATTTACCGTTTTTTTGTTATTTTTTTGTTTGTGTGTTTTGTTTGTTTTTTAAATGTGACAGAATAATCTGAAGGCCATCCGTCATTTTGACAGATTGCAATTCACACCCTGACCACTTGGTGGCGAGCGAGCTTATTAATTGGCTCTTGTCCGTCATCGCAGTTTGCGTTCCAAACATTGTGAAACTTTTATCGGTGCACGATTTCCTGGTAGACCGATTATAGCTCGGCTAATCATAGACAAATATACATAGACGCCGCATCGACTGTGGAGGGACGTGCTTAAAGCTTAAAGGTTCAGGGCTAGCAGAGGCAGCGGTGCATGAACGTACGAAGGAAAGAGGTACTCCTCAATCTCAAAGTAGAATTATTCGCTGAATTTTGGACCGATTTCCAAACGTATTGATCTGTTAAAAACGTCACACATGTAGCTATGATAAAAATATGGTTTTACTACCCAAATACAAATTTTACTTAATGTTATCAGCAGACTAGCTTCTGACAGAAGATTGTTAATAAAAGATGTTGGTCTTCAACTGAGCGATTTATAATCACTTGTATTGTGTAGAAACACCATTCCTCGATAGATGTAATGCACTGTAGGAGCGAGTGGACCTGTTCCAAGATGGCCGCCCTGTAGGCACGCTGCTCCAGTAGACGACAGCGCTCAATGAGGCGTCTGTGTATATATGTCTATGCGGCTAACCACATGTCTACGTCTAGTATATACAGTCAATAGTCTATGTCTATGCAGCTAACGGCTACTACACTACGGTACCGTCTAAGAGTTGTTTATGCTCCCAGTCTGAGTACGGACAAGACGTGTCGGCAGCCAAAACTTTTGTTGTGGTTTTTGTTACGATTTAAAGTCAATACTGTTCTGAAAAAAGTTCTTAAAGTTAATTAAACTTTAATGAAAATTAAATGTTATTGAATTTATTATCAGTTCAAATCACGTCCGTGTGCTTTTACAGATCTGCCACAGCCGCACTGGAGAAATCAACCCGGTCAAAGTCAGCAACCTCGTCAAGCTGTACGTGCAGCGCTACAAATACTTCCGGAAACACGGACGCAAAATGGACGAGGAAGAGCGGGACGACCGGGAGCAAGGAGCGCTGCATTCCTCCGCCTGATAGTAGACACTTTGCTCCGACGCTCACCGCCCCTCTGTTTCAACACCCGGGCCCGCCCGCTGATTGTTTTTGATATTTTTATTGTCCCTGTCTATACTTTTATCTAACGGAAGTCTCCCCCCCGCTCGCCCGCCCCTCATGTCTGTAACGTCACTGTAAATATGTCTCACATAGAAGATGTATCATGAATACAATGTTCAGGAAGTGTGTGAGCTAACTGTCCGGTATCCAACCCTGCAATAAATACTACCTTTGTGAAACTTTTTTAGTTTTTGCTGACTGTATCCATTAGAGGTTTCGCATTGGTGGTACTAATTACAGGGCTATTTTTATTTTATTTTTCAATAGCATTGAATTAGATGTCCATGCAAGTTTGTCTACATCGCCACTCGTTTATATCAGAGTCCAAGCCGAGGGGTACAATCCAACCTGTTGTACAGTTCTGAACACTACATCCACTACCACGCCTCCCCGACTTCGTTGTGTCTTTGCGGACGGTATGCAAGCTGGTCAGTGAGTTACGCAGCCGAATGACGGTTCAAAATGTGTTGAAGTTATTTTATTCTGCTGTCTGTGTATTGTGTGCATGTGTCACTGAGGTGGAGAAAGTTACTAAATCTCTTTATAATATGACTAACAGAATATAAATGTTGCTTGAAAACCAGTACACAAAACGGTGGTCTTATTTTTTATTTATTATTTATTTAGTGCACGTCCCAGTTATTGGGGGCAAACGCATCATTTTTAAATAACCAAAATATGAACCTGCGATTACAACTTTGTCGACAAACAGGGTGTTGGACCGTGAAGTACCAGGAGGCCGGCATCTTTCTGTTTTTTTCCAGGGTTTGTCAGCTCAAACGAAAAAATTTGAGGACATTGGGGCTAAAAACACGAACCTCTACCCGGCTACGCTTAAATTAATCCACAGTGGGGAACCCAGGAGCTTCAACTCCCCCCGCTAAAGCCAAGGCTTTTGTTGACTTCCTCAAATGAACTACACATGAGTCATCAGCCACTACACAGAGATTATAATACATCTGGGAGCTTAAATCTTTTCAGTTAAAAATATTATGACCTGGGGCGGCACGGTGGTGTGGTGGTTAGCAATGATGCGTCACAGCAAGGAGGTTCCCAGGATCGAATCCATGAGCCGACTGAGCCTTTCTTGTGTTGAGTTTGCGTCCTCTTGCGTTCTCTTTAGGTAACCCAGCTTCCTCCCACCCACAAAAGATGTTCGATAGGTTAATCAGTGATTCTAAATTGGCGATAGGTGTGAATGTGAGTGTGAATGGTTGTCTGACCCTACACAGGACAAGTGGTTACAAAAGATGAATGCATGAATGTTCAGTGACACATTAAGCCTGTGGACTTGGAATACTCCGGGAAGCCACTCGCCAAAATATTAAAATCGTACTCCAACCCTAACCCTTAACCCTCGTGCTACCCTCCTGCATGCTCTCTATCTGAAAAGGATTGATATCGCGGTGTTTCAAGAAACACTTGAATGATGAGGAGTACCTAAACTTGCAACAGTTATCTTTCACCACCTAAACAATACTCATCAGGACAAGCAAACAAAATGGTTTGTACTTATTTCAGCCTCCTTACACGGTGAGGCCTTCACTCTCTTCTGTGTCTACTGTCGTCCATCCCCGTATTTTTTTTTAAAGGAGGCATTTGCCACATTATCTGATCTTGCATCTTATGAATCATCTGATGGACATGTTTCCGTTAGGTTTTTCCCAAAACAGTCAAAACAAATCACTCGTCTCTGTGAGGACGTTGGATATGTGGACGTCTGGAGGACACTTCACCTGGCAGATACGGAATTCACCTTTTTTTTTCTCTGTTCATATCTCATTACACCTTGTACTGCTACCAAAAGATGTAAAAATATGGAACAATAGACTTTATTAGAAAAAAAGTTAAGTATATCAGAGAGGGAATATGTCAAGAAACGTAAAGCAGTTCAACTGAAGGAAATTCCACATTAGACGCTTTTTCCTCTGGGAAAATTAGGACATGCAAAACATGGGAACAAACCAGGAAGACACTGAAAGCTAAGGCTCTCTCAAATTACTAAGTCAGTTTTAGACGGGTCAGGGACATGCAATCTCAGTTTGCATGTCCCTGAAAGCTGGAAGCTTTCTTCTCTGAACTTGATCTCCCAACTATATCACAAGATCAGAAATCTAAATTTACTGCCCAGACCTCAGCGGTCCTTTGAACAGGCAAAGCCCCAGACAGAGATGTCTAATGTATGTTTGTTTATAAAAAATAAATAAATAAACACGTGTAAATTATTATTATTTATTTAAATATAACCGGAATCTGAATAGAAAGTTTTGGCCCTTGGTACAAAGCAGCAAAGTTATGTAATTATTTGTAGAAATAAAATCTCAGCTATTTCAAAAGTATTCATTCAACGCTTTATGGACACTAACTTTTTATTAATGAGGGCTACATAAACAAATACGATGTACTTTAAACCACCTATTTTATATTACAGAGACTAAACTACTTCACTTATACCTACAATGATACGCTGTCTCTCTCTCCACTTTGTAGCTGGGGGGCGTTTACGTCACTTTACGTCAGTTGTCGTGGTTTTACGACATCCCGCCATTTTATTTTTGCGAGAACTGAAGCAATTGGCTTACGCACACACACACTGAGCCCCTTGTCGGTGCACGTTGTGGATACCCTGAACTGTGTTTTTTTTGGCGACTTAATTATCGGGTTACTTACTGTTTTGGCAACAGTAAATTGGCTTTAGAGACCTGCTTGTACGGGACGCTGCTCTCTCTGGTCCATGGTCTGAATTTTGCCGAACACTGGAGGAGAGAAGGTAAGACTCTCGACGGTCCTTGTTAGCAGCGCTAGCTTGATTGCTAACGGGTAGCGGCTCTGTTAAAGTTTAAAGCCGAATTGTTGTTATGTTGTGTATAGATAATCGCCAGAGTGAAAACCGCTATCGCATAATTTATACCTGCGTATTTTACGTTGTTTTTAAGTAACGTGAGCCGTTTAACCGAGTGAGCATGTGCGGAGTAGGGAAGTCCTAAAGACAACAGTTAGCGTATCAAGCTAGCTGTTAGCACACCAAGCTAACTGTCCCGTGAACTTCCGTTCTTGTCCGTGACGCGCTTTCTCTTGATTGGATATAATGAGCTGTGCATAAATTGAACATTTTAAACGCACGATTAGGTGAAAGATGACGCAGTTTCTACCGCCGAACCTGCTGGCCCTGTTTGCTCCGCGGGACCCCATACCTTTCCTACCACAACTAGAGAAATTGCCCCACGAGAAACATCACAACCAACCCTATAGTGGCATTGCACCCTTCATCAGGCACTTCGAGGTGAGTATTTAATCTCTCTGTTGCTTTCATTCATGTGTTTTTCCTTCCTCAATGTTACATTTCCATTTATTTATTTGTCTGTCTTCCCTTTGTGATCAGGACCCTAGAGATGCTCCTCCACCAACAAGAGCAGAGACCCGTGACGAGCGTCTGGAGAGAAAGGTGGGTTGAACCGATGGGCCCTGACTTGAACTTGTCTGAAGGGGGCTGTGTATTAAGAAGGAGCTACTGGTATCTTGTTTAGACCTGGTTATTCAAACGCGTCCTGAATCTTCAGATCACAATAAACCAGCTCAAAATGTGTGTTTACATTTGACATATATAAATGCGCCCGAAGATCCAATTTACTGTGTTTTCATGTAGTGTAGCCCACAAACCTTTAGACAGATTAGTATAATCCCAAATTCATGGAGTTGAGCTTTACCAGATTAAAAACTCACCATTTCCTTTAAATCTTTTGTTTCAACAGAGACGAGAGAAGATCGAAAGGAGGCAAACGGTAGTGGAGACAGAGCTCAAGCTTTGTAAGTTTTGTGAAATAATACAAGCTCGTTTTCCCTTCAAACTATGCAAATGTTTTGACTAATCCATCTTTCCTACTCGCACAATTTCAGGGGACCCCCACAACGACCCGAATGCTCAAGGGGACGCTTTCAAGACGTTGTTTGTCGCACGAGTGGTGAGTTTGTTAAGTCGCTCATTTTATTTTCCAAATGTTCTATAAGAAGAGCTTGTGATTGTTCCAGTTAAAGCTGTTTGTGTTGAGTAGTATTTTGTCTTTGCTTGCAGAACTACGATACTACAGAGTCCAAGCTTCGTCGTGAGTTTGAGGTCTACGGCCCCATCAAACGGGTAAGTGGAGTGTGCCGTGTGTATGCTTTGAAATGTAAAATGTAAAGTTTCACTCTGCTAATTGAGCCCAGATAGACTGCAAATACTCAGGGGCATTGCTCTGTGAATAAATATAGAATTAAGAAAATACTTTAAAGTAAATTTTTGGCCCAGAGGGGCATTTTCCGTTTTCGGCTGAAAGACTTTTATCACTGAAACAACACGGCCAAAACAGGATGTTGTGATGACACAAGCAACAACTGCAGCCAGCACAGGCACGTCTGCCATGTCGACGTATTTCAATACATTATATAAATATTATATGGGGACCCACTGATAGTGATATGCAAAATGTGTAATGCTGAAATTTCAAGAGGCGTGCATCTGCAAACAATTTCTCTGTCGGGTTTAATTTATCACCTGAAATCCAAACATCCAAGCAAAGAAGTTTTGCAGTGATGGTGCAAAAGCAAAAGGCAGGGGTTTCCAATACGTAGAATGGGATTGAACGGTAGATCGCGTGTCATTGATAGGCCTTGACAGCAAGACAAACGTTTATGTTTTTAAATATCAAAGTAATCTGCCTTGTTAAAACTAAACTGCTTGTTTGGTGCAACTCAACTTACCTGCAACAACTGAGATGTAGATGTGTCTTATAGGCTGCTGTGATTCATGCAGACCTGATGGCATCTCTTGTTTGCGTTGCATCAACTCCAAAGCTGACCGTGTCTCCATACTTCTTTGTTGCAGATTTACATCGTCTACAACAAGAGGACGGGGAAACCTCGCGGCTATGCATTCATTGAGTATGAGCATGAACGGGACATGCACTGTGAGTACCCGTATACTAACCCAAACACATTCTGTATAGATGATTATATTTTCCTGAAGACGGTTCTTCAGTTTGAACACCCTCTACTTTTGATCTGTATGAATATTTTTGTAATGATTTTTTGGGGGAGTGACTGCTTTCTCTTAACACCCTGGCAAATAACTGTTACCTTAAAAAAAAAAAAAAGAAATTTGATGGTTATGGCATCAAAGATGTCATGCGTACCTCTTACGGTGTGTGTGTGTGTTACCCAATGTGCATGTTGAAATCAAAGAGTCAGGTGCTTGTGTGTGTGTGTGTCTGTGTTTTGATGCGTGTCATCCGCCGACTTAATAGTCTGGTATAGGAAGGGAACCGCTTCATTCATTTGGGGCAAAGCGGGACGACCACGAGGTAGAAGTGTGTGTTTCATCTGTGAACCTGAACATCTTTGCCTGTCAATGGGCACATTTCTTTTAACTGTTAGGCGTGGTAGCTCTGTGGAAGAGCAGCTCTCCTGGTTGGACTTTAATGGTAAGCACAAGGTCAAACTGGTCACCAAGCATTGAATGGGGTTTTTTATGGGACATGCATTGAAACCCGTCTTGTGTACGACTAGGCATTGAAGTTGTTTGTCCATTTTTATTTTATTTTATTTTTTTTAAAACGGTGGTCTTCAACCCTGGTCATGGCGAGATTAGTCAGACTTCACCACAGAGATTTTAAGCCGGTGGTGTTGTCAAATAACCGTCTCTTTAGACAACTGAGTGGTGCCATCAAACGCAATGACGCCACTCTGGGATATTAGTGCCTTCAGCTCTTCAAGACCAGAGTTGCTGAATCACAGCTATGTAGTGACAGCAGTGGGTGAACTGAGGGGGGATGTTGGGCTAAACAGTATATTAACTGTGTGTTGTTCTCATTGCCACTGCAGCCGCCAATCTGTGATGGCTATTGGCCAGAGCTGGCTGGCAGATGATGATGGTTATGATACATCTACACCCTACTACCACAGCTCAGTATATGGTTGGTATAATGGGTTTGTATGATGGGTAAGATTTCTTTCCACCCTCCATCTCCTACATAGGGAAGAGGAGCTACGTTCAATGGGTAAAGCATCTTCTTGCAGGCCCTAAAGAGCTTTCAGTGCAGTTTATGCTACTCGGATCTTAGGCTTTGACCATTGAACGAACCCCTGACCACTAGTCCATTAAAATGTTGCCCAGTGATTCGGCCGTTTGTGTTAAAGCCACCTCCGTTAGCGAGGGCGCATGTATCGCAGCAGTGAAGATTTAGCTAGGTGTGGATGGGGCACACCGTTGGTGAACAGTTGGCGCTTAATTGCGTTGGAGGACTCTCTTGATTAACATCGCTGGCGTAATTGCTGACGTCTTATTATGAGGAAAAGTAAAACATCTAATTTACGCGCTTTATCCGGAAGGTTTTAAAGGTCAGAGCTGGGGGGTTGTTGCCAGAAATGAAGTAAATGATAAGTTTAAAGTATTATTTGATATGTTTTAGGGAAATGTTCATATTCGCAAGAGGGTCGCCCAATCATAAAACTTTTACATTTCCCACTGTAAATTAGCTTTAGCTTGCTAAGCTATTAGCAACACTTGCCTAGCAACAGCGTTCTCAAAGTTTACAGCTTTACTTTTTTGACGGTGACCATCCTGCCTACACGTTTCTAATAAGTTAAGGCCATTACTACTGATGGGGAGACGTAGGGGACATTGTGATTGGTTGGATGCTTCTCAAAGATGCTAACAATGGGAAAACTAGGATTCTTACAGTTGGGACCATCCATACTCACCTTCCGCAACTGTGTTGGCCGAACGCTGGCAGGTTGTAGAGCGTCGATTTGTGTAACCCGATCAAATCGTCATTCTGAGCTGGCTTTAATAGAAAAAGGCTGATGAGGGCAATGCTCTTGGTAACTTTTGCTGAATGGGCGATTCATACATTTTTATTTACCACATACCTAGGTAGATACTCATTACTTGTAGCTTTTACAGATCAATTCACCAGATTTTCTAGTTCCCACAGTTTCAGCTTACGTAGGATGTCAGTGACTGAACCAGTGTGACATTTCAGGTCAGATCCAGAGCTAGGAACATCATTGAATTTCTCTGTAAGTTGGTTGGGTTTGTGCACCCCCCCCCTGTAATGATGATAAGTCCATTTTATTTCATTAATTTACTTTAACTCATTTTCAGTTGGTCAGTTAGGACTAGTAGGGGTTTGGTAAGGCCCTATTGTGGGTTGTTGTCATTCCTAGTGAACACAGAAAGAAGTGGAGGGGTTATGGTAAGGCCCCCAATAGAGGTGTTGATGTGACCGTATTCTGGTGCGGAGGTGTTTTTGGTAAGGCTCTAAGACTGGGGCAGGGACATTCATAAGGCCCGTCAGTGAGAGGTCATGGTAAGACCATCATCTGCTCATGTATGGTGAGGGAGTTTGGTAAGGCCCTCCAACTGTATGATACGACCGGTGGGTTGGTAAGGCCCCTTCTCCTTTCGATGTAAATGTTTTGGCCTCGGGGATCGTCGCCACATGAAACCAGTGTAGCAGTCAGGACGGGCCGCCGGGATCTTGACCAAGTCCGTCCATCATGAGAGATGGATCGAGAGATTGTTGTGGTGTAATGGGGTGAGGTTTGGAACAAAAGACTGGATGGACATTTGACAAATGCTTTGAGACCCCCCCATGTTGATGAAATGTCCTTACTGTTGACTTCCATAATGTTTTTGTCCTTAAGCTTGAATGTCTTAAGTAGCTTAAAGCCTCTACGACACAAGAATATAGGGCCGTGTCACGATGGCACGGTGAACTAAATGAGTTGCTTTTGGATTTTAGATTACAAGACGAGGTATATCAACCAAACACTTGGGACACCTTGTAAAATTATAAGAATTTAGTGATTTGATGAACCGGTTTTAGCGCAATAGTACTTCAAATGTTTGGATTTTACTTTTAAAAATGCTAATTTTGAATATAGACATAATCTACAGCTTAAGTTTAAGAAGAAACCCTGAGCTGATGACTCCTTGTATCACTTTTGTAGCACAATTATGAAATCCTTGTCCTAATATTCACCATAAATTGGCATTTTAAGGTTGATAAGTGTCTTTAATGGACGTCAGCTCTCCTAGCCGGTTGGGTTTAAGCTGTAATCTATAATAGTTGATTTAAGATCACATTAACAGCAGTGTGAGTATATTCCAGTTTGTTGCCGTCGTGGCTATATATATCAAACTAGTAACGATTTAAATACACATTTCAATAGCTGTTAATGTAAAACGGCGTAAGAATTGGTCCCTGGGTATAAAAACGATGCAAAAAAATGTAACGTATCAATCACTCATCGGGTGGAAGGAAGTCTACTCCCATTATCCTTCGGCTTTTGCCCAGAGAGCAGCCATCTCGGCCTCGCCTGCTCCTGGTCAGTATAATAATGCACTGTTTGTTTCCTTGGCCACACTGATGCAGCTGTGCTCTCATCTCACCGCCGTCTTCCCTCTCTGCCCATTCCTCTTCTCCAGCCGCCTACAAGCACGCCGACGGGAAGAAGATCGACGGCCGGAGGGTGCTGGTGGACGTGGAGCGAGGACGCACTGTCAAAGGGTGGCATCCACGCAGGCTAGGTCGGCTTTTTATCCATCCTTAAAGCTGTTTTTATTGACAAGAGTTTTACGTGATACCCTTTGATCCTCAGATTTCTACATAGTTAAAGAAGTAAAGTCTAATGTGGCTACAGCAGGTTGATGCTGAATGTTTAAAACATATTTTGCTGCCCAACCTCTGTTTGTTGTGGGTTTATTGCCAGTTTACTAGCACTCCCTATTAGGGTCATAAAAATCCCATCATAACCTATTTTTCCAGTTAAATTTTTTAAATAGCATTTCGTTGCCTTTTATTTTTAATATTTAGTAGCGGTGGAGGAAAAAAAAGATTCGGTTCATATAACTGGTCATCAATGGCCATTTGATGCATCTGCACCACTAGTAAACTAAGACTCTCACTCACTTACTCACAATACGTAGAGAAACGAACCTTAACCAACTCTTCCACTACTAAACAAGACAGACAAGAGCCAGTTAATTAAGTTTGCAGACAACATTGGTCTGACTCTTGTCTGACTTAAAATAACCAAAACATTACCAAACTGGTGACTTGATCTTTCATTTTTTATCTACAATTTCCTCTCGCACTCCCATATTCTCCGTTCACTCCACACTGTTCGTTTTTTTGGCTTAGCTGGGCCGTGATAGGTCGAGAGGCTAAAGCCCTTCCTCTGCCTACGTCCCCCAGAATGACTTGCAGTTCTGGCCCGGGGGTTTTCTTCCTATTTGTCTCTAACAGAATTCAAGTGAATTTTTTTTCTATTTATCGATCATGTGTATCGCGATATATATCGTTATCGCCACCTCTACTCCCTATATTAGCTCGGCTAGCGTTGGTTACATATTGTAACCCGAGGTTCTATGAGTTTTATGGCAGGACTGAGTTTTCATAAGCTGCTAATGGGTGCAGTTTTATTGGTGCTCTTGTTCCTCATCAGTGTCAGGAACTTAAAAGGATCAGATTGTCATCAGGCTTCAGCCAGCACAGATTTTTCAGTTATTTATTTTAGGTCTTGCCATAAACCAAAACCACTTCCCTGCACCGCATAACGTCTTCTTCCTCTTGGCGGTTGGCTAGTGTTAAAACGGCCAACAATGGAAGTAGAAAAGGAAATCTGAATACACAGGATACACAAAGGAGACAAAACAATCGCTGAAAGCTGAGATGGTTGGAGACAGGCCAGCCCATTTCTGTTGTATAGAACCAGGTTTTATGGAGTGACCTAGCTACATATGCTTTGACAGCCCTATTTACTGGACTCCACAGGTGATCTATGAGAATAAGTATTTAAATGATTTAAGAACTTAATATTAAAAGATCGGCATCAGATTGGACGTCAGAAACCCTGATTGGTACATCCCTAACGAGTACACTTTAGCAGCTGTTTAACTTGATCTTATGTTGTCTTTGTCTAGGAGGTGGATTGGGTGGCACTAGGAGAGGTGGAGCTGATGTCAACATCAAGCACTCTGGTCGAGATGATGCATCGCGTTACGACGAACGTCCACTGGGAGTGTGAGTATTTCCAGAGACGGGAGGAGTGGCGACTGATGTACTAGCTGTGTGCAGAGGTCTAATTCAGTTCTGTCTGCTCGCAGCGAGCGTGAACGTGGAGAGCGGAGGGAGCGCAGCAGGGAGCGCGACCGCGACAAGGACAGAGAACGCCGGCGCACCCGATCCCGCGAGAGGCGCAGGCGCACGCGCTCTCGGGAAAGAGAGAGGGAAAGGGAGAGGCCGGCTGTGGCGGCAGACGACGTTGCCGTCACTAACAGGCGTCGCGAGCGAGAGAGGGAACGAGGCCCGGCAACGGGAGGAGACAGCAGGAGTAGGGAGAGGAGTCGAGACAGGAAGAGGAGGAGCAGGAGCCGGGATCGCAAGCGAGACAGGGAGAGGGGGAAGGGGCTGGACGGGGAAGAGATCGGCCAGGGAGACGGCGCGCCCGAGGCTGGGGAGCGGGTGCTGGAGGAGCACGAAGGAGAAGTTGGCGAGGGCACGGAGGAGAGGAGGGACAGGGACAGAGAAAGGGACAGGGACAGACGGCGTAGCCACAGGGACAGAGACAGGCGCAGGGGAGACCGAGACCGAGACAGGGAGCATAAGAGGGAGAGAGGGGACAGAGACAGGGGCGACCGGAGAGAGGAGCGCCACGGCTCCTTACGAGACGACATGGGCCCTCAAGATGAGATGGCCAACGAGGATGACGGAGGAGCACCTCCACACATGGAGGAGTACAGTCAGGACGGGATGATGGACCAGCAGTCCGTCCCATCGGCCGACGGCTACGTCTCCAGCGAGAACGGCTACAAGATGGAGGCGCCAGGAGATGAGTATTAAGGTGGCCCCTCTCCCAGGAGACTCCCACTTATAAATAAGTTGTTTCATAGTGTACTTGGCCCTTAGCTTTGTGCCGAGGCCTTCACGAGTATCAGATATCTAGCTAGCTTTCCTGTCAATCTGTTGAAATATTCCATTTGTCATCATTGCACGCACAGTTGATGCATAGAACAGATTCGGTCGCTCTGTAAGTGGCAGTTTTCCTGTATTGCCCAAATAATCCGTGCCACTAAATGTTATCAGGTTAACATGGTGAGAGATATGTGGGGTTTTCCTCTCTCTCATTTGCCTGAGGAAGAACTTTAAAAGAAAAAACAAAATGATTTGGTTGTGAGGTGGGTACATTGTGTTGTCTTTTTGTTTCCAGACTCATGGAGCAGTTAGATTGTAACGCTCATTTGGACCCAGAATAAGATTTCAGTGTACGTGAAACTGAAGGAGATGTGGTATTGTGACGATTGGGGGGCTGTTCTGTTCATTCTGTCTGGAATCTTGGTTTTTTTCTTTTTTTAATTAAATCTGCTGTTTGTTTGTTAGATTTTCAGGATCATTTTAATAAAGATGTGACTTAAAGCCCAAGCTGTCTTTTCCTTGTCGTTCACTGGGAACACGGGGTGATGGATCAAACTTGTAATTAACAGATGTGTCTTCTACATCAGAGAAATGTTGGAAGAGAGGTGTTAAGTAAGATTTGCAGAGAAACTCCTAACAGATCTAAGTCAAGGTTGGTTTCTCTGAAGGGAAATGATATCACTCCTAGATAAGAAGTTAAATATGGCAGACAAACTGGACCCCACATTTCAAATGAAGTCGTAGTGATAGCAAATACCAGTGGCAGTGAATGTGCAAAATAAAATAGGAAAATGTATAATATGTAAAATCTGGCTAAAACTCAACACATCTGCCACTTTATTAGGCACACTTTATCGGACAAAGGTAAATGGAGACAACACAATCAAAATAAATTGACTAGAATATTATACTTAAGTATTTGTTTATTTAGAAAATGAGCCTATATCATATCTGAGGTGCAAAAGTAAGTGCACATCTAGGATTTGGAGTTAATTTTAAGGTTCTGTTCAGAAGTGTTTCCAGTCTTTATAATGAGACTTGATGTTTAGTACCCTCTTTAAAAAGACATCAGTAAAAGAGTTGTTGATCGTTGTCCAGGGTAAGTTCCTGAGGAACTAAAGGCCTGTCACATTGACTCATGTTAATGTTTATGGTGTCCATATTTCTGCTGAAACAACACTTCCAACATCAGGACCTCATCCCGTCTGTGAAACCTGTTGTCTTTCTCTATCTGTACCCGGCTGGCCTTAGGCAGATGGGTCCCTCCATATGAGCTGGGTTCTGCTCAAGGTTTCAGGCCGGGTTTTGTAAAGCGTCTTAAGACGATTTGTATTGTTATTGACACTATATAAATAAAACTGAGGGGCCTGTTTTGTTGCATCTGGGCCAGGATGGCTTGCCATCATTGACGGACCAATAAAGTCTGAATTATACCAATGAATTAAAAAAGAAAGAAAGAAAACGTCAGGACATTTGTCTCTGAGCTGAATCGGACATGCAGCAAGACAACAACACCAAGAACAAAAGTCCTTCTACAAAGAATGGTTAAAGACAAACAAAATTCAAGTCAAAGCCCTGATCTTAATCCAATAGAAATGTTGTGAAAGGACCTGAAGCAAACAGTTCATGTGAGGAAAAAGCCACCACTATCATCATCATCAGATTTCAAATGGTTTTGTTCGGAGAGACGACAGATCGGCAGATCAGCAGTTACCGGAAACATTGCTGTTATTGCTGAACGTAGCGGGTTTACAGCAGATACTGAAAATTTACTTTTAGGATTTACATGGATACGTACAAAATAAATTACTCATTTTCTTGAATGAATAAATATTTGTTTGAAATATCTAGAGTTTTAAGCAGCTCTGCGAACTACAAAGACAGCAGAATTTAATTAACCGCTAATTTAATCCAGCTGAGATTGCTGCTGCGCGGATTATTGGGCCAAATAAAAATTTTTCTTGTTAATTTCGATTCGTTCATTTCCGCCTCCACAATAAGAGCAGCGATGCGCAGAGGATGCAGGAGCAGCTCAGTCTGAATCAGGCGCTGAACCCGGAGCTGCGTCAGGTCCTGCTGCCTGGTTCTTGGTCCAGCATCTCTACTTCTCTTTCTCTCTCTCTCTCTTCCTTTCTCTGTATCTTCTACCACCCCCTCACCTCCGACCACGTCTTCATATAATAAGTAAATAAATAATAAAGATGGACCGCGCGTCGCTGTGAATCGGGATTTGGAGCTCTCTCTCGCACACGCAGTAATAATTAGGTGGGGGGACCAGCCTGGACGCGGAGGAGCTCATCATGATGTCCTCTTACTACCACCCAGGCAAGGAGGCGGACTTGGCGGCCATGACGGAGCCGCTGTGCCTTGAAAGAGGTAACCCACTATCCAGACAGCCATCTCCAACCCACAGGCAAATGTGATGTAGTGGTACGAGTGTTATAAATAAAGGTTGACACAGTCTCAATCCTTCATGATGCTAAACGAACGGTATTAAATATCTGTAATGATTATGTCCCTCAGGAAGCATCACTGGCTGTAGACTGAATTTAAACCATTACTGGAAATGTAGGGTGAACCTCATCCAGATGTTATGTATATATATATATTATGCATATAAGGATTAGACTGTTTATACTGTTCTGAAATGGATCTGAGATGAGGATTGGCCATCATCAGGGGCGTTTCTAGCTTTGTATCAGTCAGTAGTAGGTGTAGTACTGTATAGTAGTATAGTAAATCAATTATTATTCCATACAGACATTATTATTCATCGGTTATTGTGCTAGTTAGCTTTATCCCAACATCGATGTGGTCATATTTAGACACCTAAATAACTAACCAGGGACTATTAAATATCATTAGAACGGTTTATTGTGAGATTTGAAATATATGTAATCTTTAGAAGAAGGATATGCCCTATTTTCCAAAATAAATGTCTCTTTCTCTCAAACGCACACTCATTGGTGAGCCAAGGTTTTGGTTTTGGTTCAAGCAACACTTAATACTGTATATTTTTAACAGACTCCACTTTCTAAGTCATTACAGCCAGCTGGAGGCACAAAGTGGAGCATAATGCTAGTCGCCAAACAGAACAAATATCACACCTCCATTGCCTTAGTGCCTAAACCTTTGGGTTGTGGAGCCCTCCCTGACCATGTGGGGTCACTTGTAATACTCCGGGGTGTTTGTTTTGTGGGTCAGATGTGTGCAGGGTCATCGAGCTGCTGGACCGACTTCAGCGGACCGGTGAGCTGCCTCCTCCGAAACTGCAGGCCCTGCAGAGAGTCCTGCAGAGTAAATTCTGTGCCGCCATCAGAGAGGTACAGAGGCCAGACACACTATAGCCCGTTTCATTTTAATTTTTGTTACGTCTGTTGTCAAATCTATAAAACAAACTGAGAAACACTGATCGATTCGGGCTTTCCCCTGTTAACCTTCAGGTGTACGAGCAGCTTTACGACACCCTAGACATTGTTGGAGGACCAGAGGTGCGAGCACAGGCAACGGCCAAGGTATGACCATCAAACGCCACGCCTTGATTGATGTAAAGAAGTTTAAGGGTTGATGAGAAACTAGGGGAATGGATGGATTTTTCAGATGGACCCAGAAAGGGACAATCAGGGTGGAGGCACATCCTCTTAGGTTGGACAAAACAATAACCATGCATGTCCATTCTCTTAGAAAAGCATTGAAAAGCCTCATTTCACGTGTACTTCATGCACAGACGGACATATCAGGCTGATTTTATGGTCAGGAAAACCAACTGTCTGCTTGTGATGGTACTTGCTTGCACAAGATAGGACGCTTGAGTCCAAAGCCTTTCCCAGGACTCTTTGTGGTATAATTGGACCTTCCTTAATGTGACAAATGCAGGGATGTCACATCACACAAGGCGATTAAAGGTACTGAAGCTGTTTTTCATTGCTAATAATACAGTTTCCCTCCTAACCAGGCCACAGTGGCAGCCTTTGCGGCTAGCGAAGGTCACGCCCACCCAAGGGTTGTGGAGCTGCCCAAGACAGAAGAAGGACTGGGCTTCAACATCATGGGCGGCAAAGAGCAGAACTCCCCCATCTACATCTCCAGAGTCATCCCTGGAGGGGTGGCAGACCGCCAAGGAGGGCTGAAGAGAGGGGATCAGCTGCTGTCCGTCAACGGGGTGGTAAGAAGCACAAACAAGCTTTGACACGCTACTCACGTCACACATTGCATAACCAAGGTACGGCTGTATCAACGGCCTTGAATGGTAGTAACGTTCAGCAGTAAGAACAAACATCTTCTCATGCCGGCTGGTCTGAGACTGTTGTTGCGTGCTGGGTTCCCTGCAGAGCGTGGAAGGGGAGCACCACGAGAAGGCCGTGGAGCTGCTGAAGGCCGCCCAAGGTTCGGTCAAGCTGGTGGTCCGCTACACCCCGAAGGTCCTGGAGGAGATGGAGGCTCGCTTTGAGAAGATGAGGAGCGCCCGGAGGCGACAGCAGCACACCAGCTACTCGTGAGGCTGCTTGTTAGTCTGCACCCCGTCGCTGCTGTTATCAGTCTGGCCGGGATGTGGATGTCGGGTGGTTTAGATAATTGACATGGCTCCACGTTTGTGTGTCCAGGCAGTTTCTTCTCCTTGAAGAACACCGTGGTGCTCATTATGTTTGTCCTTGATGGAGATGTAACATATTTAATCCTGACCCTCCCTCTTCAACAAAGGTGGCCTCACCTGAACCAAAGACATAACCTGCCAAGAACAAAGATTTACTCCTTACGCCAACAATGGTTTCTCCAAATTCCATAGCTTAGATAAGATATAACTGGAAAATTAAGCATGTTATTTATGCAAAATGAGTGAAACCAAAGCATTTTGCCCACAAGAAACCCAACCACCACAAGGTTAAATTATTTATTCAACCATACTTTAGATTCTGCTTGCTTTCCACAGCGCTCCTGACTCTCTTATGATTTCTCATGAATCTCTGTCTCTTCCCTCAGATCTCTAGAGTCCAGGGGGTAGCCACTCCAACACCACCGTCCTCCTCATCATCCAGCCCTCCTGACTCTTCAGTTCCAGCGGGAGCCAAGAACATAGACGGAAGCAAAAAACCAAAGTAGCCTACCAACAGCTGTCTGCTTGACGAAACCGACGCTGCAGTTTAGGATTTCCTCCCTCCTCCGTCCCCCGTTTCTTAGAAAAATGCAGAGTGCGCTTGTCGTCAGACCATGCCTGTAATCTTACCTCTAAGGGCAAAGTATCCTCTTTAGTGTGTGGCTTAGAACCTAGTGTCTTTATACTCTCCAGTTGTTTTACGTTGACGTTTGACCAGTCTGCTGTAGACCTCAGTAGCAGAGACAGCCTCCGCCTTCATTTCTCCATCAGACGTCGCGGCTAGAGAGCTAACTGTTGCTGTGCATTACAAAGAGCTACGAAGAGCTACGTTTATTATATCAGTGGCTGGCAAGTGTCACCTTGTTTGTTTTTTTGTGTGTTCATCTGTTTGCATAAAAGTCAATGAAATAAAGTCTGTGTAAAATAAATGACGTTTTCTCTCTTCTTTTCACAATCGTCTGCTAGCAAAGATGAAGTTATATTCAAACAAAAGAGGGGATTATTTTAGCATAGCGCACTCTTCTACCCCTGCTAGCTTTATTCCTTTATTCCTCCCGTTTATTCCTCAGCCCGATCATCTTGTTTGTGGCTCGCATCAGTGTAGCTCCGGAAGCTGAGAGGAAGTGGGACCCTTTATGCTCGATGACCCCGTTCTGTCTCTGAACTTAAATGTCCTGTTGCTCTATGAAACTCGACAGAGGGATGTGGAAATCTGTTCCATCGCTAAGCTGAGACTGAAGCATTACACTTTTAGAAGAACACAGCAGTGGTCAAGAGCTGCCGTGTACAGTTATGTGAAAAAGAATTAAAGTCAGCAAATAAACAAAGAAATACAAGGCTAGTATATAATCAGTTTATTGGCAAAATTTCACATGCACAAATCAAAATTCACAAACGATGAACCTTTGTCAATATGTTTGAGAATTAAACCCTTTAACTGATTTGCTTTACATTGCTTGAATGGCCTGCTCACCTTCATCTGTAGCTCTGTCTGTTGAAGTTTCAATAAAGAAAGTAGAACAAAAGAAAGAAAAAGCATCATATTATTACATTAACTTTGTTTTATAGTCTATTCATATGTATATTTTGTATATTATTATTTTTTTTTACAATGTTTAACATATCAAACACCGAGTAAAATACATTTTTTGTGCGTGTGAGCACACATTGCAATAAATCGGATTATAAACCCAATCCAGTAGGTGGCGCTAATAGGCCTTTATGTTAGTTTACCAACCGCCAATAAAACCGGAAGTAGGAAGAAAAGAAGACAAATAAACAGAAGAAGAAGAAGAAAGTGAAGCGGCTAAAGCGTACTTCGGATAGATGAAAAAGTTTATATTTTCTTTATAGAGAGAGAGAGAGAGACTGTAGTTTGTTAAATTAGAAAGCGGAAACTGGATTCGGCGCCATTAAGGATACTGAACCTACTGAAACAGGTAATAACTACTCAACGTTAGCGTTAATGTTTACGTTGCTAGCCGGAAGTTGACAGTTGGGATAAAGGTTCTGTCATTGGGCGCGTGTTATACGCGGCATCAAACTGCAAGTTTTGAATTTAGATTTTGTCACACATATATCCTACTTTTACTGAATCATTATACATATCTGCAAATATATATATATATATTCACAGCATTTGCTTTATAACTGGAATGCTCTTTTGTGAGACCACCGTTTTTTTCTGTCACGGTCATGACGAGTGTCTCGAACAACGAAGAATTGCATTGAGGGATAAATGTATTCTGGGGAAATAAATACAGTGGAAATGAATGGAAAAAATAATAAATACAGAAACATTATTTTAAAATGGAAGCGTAAAATGGGCATTTAATTGTTGAAAAAAAACAGCAAGGATAACGAGTTAAAGGAAAATGCAAAAAATAATGCTTTTTATGAATGAATGAATGAATCTGCACTTTTTTATATAGTTTTTTTTGTATATGAACGTATTAACTTGTTACTTATTTTTGATTTTGGCACTTGTAATCCACAAAGTCAGTGTTGATTTCTCTTACTCTTGCAGCTACGTGCAGCGTTGACATTGACTTGACCAATGTACTGATCTGTTCCTCTTCAAACAAGTCTAGCAAATTTCTGCACATACAGCTAGTAAATCATCTGCAGGCCCACTGAGTTCAGTGAACAACTTCAGTGCAGACGTCAACTCTAGGGCACAAACTATAATATTATTTATTTTATATCAGTAAAAGTTAATTCTTACCAGCTGCCATTGTCTTTTTCTGTTTTTCGTGTATTTTCTTTTGCAGACAGTTAGCCGTTTTTATGTCGGTGCTTGCTTCCACACAACCAAAAGTTTTGCCAATATTTTATCAAAAAGAACAAGGTCTCTGTAATGCTGCAGAGATGAGGGACATACGCAGACGTCTGTTCTGCTGCCGTGATGCATCACGGAGGCATTTGCAATAAACATGTTCTTTAAAGGAGTGTCCTCTAAAAATCCCAAACATGTCCCACTCTTGTTTCCCGTCAGGATGAGGGGTTTCTCCACCCTCCACTCTCCTCCCCCATCTCCTCACCAGGCCCCCATCCCTCTCGCCTCCTCCTCCTCCTCTCTGGCCTGCTGTCCTGAACTCGACCTGTCTGTCACGCTCAGCCCCGCCCCTAAACCTGGCCACTCTGCGTTGAAGCCACGCCCACTGGAGCAGAGCCACAAGACTGGGCAATTACGGCGGCGGTCCCACCCCCAAGGCCAGACAGGAAGAAAGAGGAACACACAGGTGATGGCTACATCCCAATAATCCCGATTTGTGCGCTTGAATTTATTAAGTTGTGGGCGCCGAAACCCTTTCAGCAATACAAACACAAAGTTTGTCTGCTCTCCTCAAGGTGTGTTTTGAAGAACCGGTGGTTGCCACAGTAACGCCGGAGCCCCACATCCCACTTAGCAGAGACGCGCCACTTCAGCAGCCTGCGACTGGTCCGAGAAGGAGTCGAGTGGGTAACCACGGTAATCGGAATTTGTTTGTCTAACCTAGCAACAGTAACACAGGAAGTCTGGACTTGACAGAAGTTAGAAGCCCTCTGGTTGGTGGTCAGAGGACCAATCAGGAGGCAGACAAAAGGCCCATCACTTATCCATGGTGTCCTGGAAATAGCTGTTAAATTTGTGTAATTTAAAACAGCTTATGTTGTATTTGTTTGATATAAATATGTTTAGTTTTATATTTTACAGGTATGTTGTTCCAAATAGAGTTTAGTCTCGTCTTCAATAAAATCTGATTATTTTGTCTTCTTTTCTAATGCTAGGTGGAGTCCTCAGACATTCGGTGGAGTCTCCATTGTCCTCTCAAGACCTGGGCTGCCTGGAGAGAGCAGAGCTAAACACCACTCTGGCTCTGAAGGGGGAGCTTCAGTCACTACAGGTTCACACTGTTTATTAATAAGCTATCAATGAATTAGAAGTTGAAGCTGATTCACAAGTTTACCACGGTGGCCTGTGTGTTGTCCTGTAGGAGGCAGAGTTTAACTCCCAGAAGGCCGTTCAGGAGACACTGCAGAGGTCAGAGAGGACCAAAAACCTGATTAACGCCAGAGCTACAGAAGGTAACACGCTCACACATTTAACTTCTCATTTCTTATTTTTATTATTTTATAGTCTTATTATTTTTAGGTTAAAATGGAAACACAACACCCCATGCATCCAGTCAGTTTCTTGTTTACATCATGTTTGCAGGTTGTTAAAAGTATGTAAGTCAGTGTCCTTGTATAGATAAGATCAAAGATCCAAGTGATTGCACATTTCAAGACATGTTCTGTTCAATTTTATTTTGGGTTTTTGTGTGAATGGAGCTTCAGCCTCCGCCATTAAACTGCAAACCAGGATGTAAGCCAAATACCAATCAACTGCCACACAGCAGACCTCTGAATCTTAAGGTCTTATTGCCAAACCAGTCATTTTAGATATTACCTCAATCGCGCTTATGAGCTTTACCATGACGCTGACTTTTTTGGGGAAAAAAAATGTATTGAGTTAATATCTTAAAAGGAGTTGACACTTCATTGTGTGTCTGCCTTGGCCTCAGCCTTGAGGTGTGGTAGCTGGTGCTTACGCTGCAGCTTTAGAAAGCACTTTTAATTCAAGTCCAGATTTTAAACAAAACTGTAAATGAATTGATTCTGATGTAACAGTCCAAACCAAATCTTAGCTTTGTGAAGGACATGGATTGTAGTTCCACTGAGCAGCATTGTGTTACTTTACTGTCTTTGTGTGTGAAGAGCTTAAGCTCTTATAGCTCTTCCTGTCTTGTCTGTATTCCACCATCATCTGTAACTCAATACATGCAGCATTTCTTTCTTTGGTCTTTATGAGAGAGATGGATTCATGTCCCTGAGGCTTACTGTCCATACTGTAGTGTAAATCAAGTAGCTATACCTTCTGCACAGGAAGTGTACTGGATTATCCTCCCTAATAGTACTTTGGACATGGAAAACGCCTCTGTCGCAACAAACCTCATAAAATCATGACGGTATTACATGTTATATTCAAAGTGGACTGGTTAACATGCAGATGTAAATTCAAAGCCGTCTTTCTCTCTCTCTCTTTCTGCAGTAGTGAACGTCTCCCGCTCTCAGCTTCTCTTCACCTCGCTGGTCAGCGTGGACGTTCAGGAGGATCAGCTGCTCGGCCAGGCGCTGCAGGAGAGGCTGCATGTGGCCCCGCCGCACCCCCGCTGCCACGACGCCAGGGGAGCAGAGGGCCCCTCGCACCTCTTCTTCGTGACCCCTGACCTGCTCAGACAGGAGCCGCTCCCGCCGGAGTACGAGCCCGTCGCCTGTAAACTCAGGCCGACGCCGCGCCCCGCCTGCTCGACCTTTGACCTCTACAGACGACAGAGATGCTGGGACGCCACGCCGTGACTCTGAATGGCAGGAGGTACTTATTGGACAGTTAGCAACTATCTAATTAGGTTTTAAATTATTTTTGAATCAAATTTCCTCAATAAAGTTTTTCAAACACGTTTATGTTTTGATGATAAGGTCCAATGAAAACGTTTTGGGCCCCTAAGAACCAAATCAGACACTATAAATCTGCACATGCACCAAATACAAACAGCTGACTCATAATTGTTGAGATATAAATATTTATTTGACAGCTACAAGGAGCAAATATTATAAAGGGCTCTAATTACTAACGAACACATGTCACATCTAGTCTTTTCAGGCACTCATTCAAAATAAGCAATTTAGAGGTTTTTCTGAATGAATTAGGCGAAGCTCAGCCGACGCAAGAGCATGCTAACTGAGTAGGTGGTCCCTAATGTGGTCAAGGATGCATTGTGTGTTCACGCTGTTAAAGGATCACTCAGGCCCTGTCCACATGTACCAAAATGATCTTTTCCATTTTCCCTGGCATCGTTTCAAGAATATTTGCGTCCACACGGCTCCATCTCGCCACACTACTTCATATTCTAGGCCTATAAGTGGCTCTGTTTCTGTTTCATAAATTCACCAAAAACGGAGAGGAAGAGGCGGACATGCTGAAGCCTACAGTACAAACATCGGTTATAAAAACCCGATACCGATAATTCCCGATATTACACTTTTAACTCAATATCGACCGATATTATCGGACATCCCTATTATTATGTTTATACAGATGAACCTGGTACCTTCAGGCATTTGGAAATTACTCTAAAGGATGAACCAGAAATGAGGAAGCACTTTTTTTTTTACCCTGAGATCTTGGCTAATTTGATTTTCCTGCAATGTCAAACAAACCTTGAATTAGATGTTAATCAGAAGCTTCTAAAGTTATAAAATCATTGTCTGGGAATCCTATCTTAATGCAAAACCCGTTGGATATGAAGACTAGCATCTTAAAGATAATTCTGGAAATCAGGGTATGAATATCAAATAAGTCAATTTATTATAATTTTTTAATGAGCTTACACTGTAGTCGTCATCTAAAGACATCAGCATATTTGACCATAAACAGCTTCAGAGACTGGGCTCCTCTGAGAGGTGTCTGAATTTATTCAAAATATTTTCACCACCCCAACTTTTCACTCTGCAAATGTCACAGAAACATTTTTAACCTTGGGTGACTTTGATTTATTGCAGTTCTTCCTCTAGCTTTTCATGAACGTATTCTATTTACATCAGTGTAATGAGAACCAATGTTTGCTAGTGTTGACTGTACACATTAGAAGATACGATCTGAGTTTACAACCGAATGTTAAAAATAAACCGAGAATCCTTAGAGACACTGTATGTCACAGAACACTTTGCAGCTCACAGAAGAAAAAAAAATACATTTACAGTTTATTAGTTTTATTAAAAAAAAAGGAAAGAAAAACAGCAGCCAAAAAATACAAAATAAACAAAAAAACAAAGTGTGAGGAGTCGGAACCATCTCTGCAGAACGCCAACACGGATTACCATCATTCACATTCACTCAGACACAAAGATAAACACATGTGGGAATCGAGACGGCTGACGGGAGCCTTGCCAGAACTACTTCTGGTGGAAAGTTGCACCTCTGTACACTTCACAACATGCCAATGTGTGCGTTTCTCAAAAGGGTGAGGCCAGATCGAAGCCAATGACAAAGGTCATCATGGAATACTGCAGCCCAGAGTTCACTCAGAGTCTATGCAGGTGAACAAAGACACAAAACATGTTCTACACGGTGAGAGGGAAAGCTGCAGAAAATGTTTTGGATCAAATTTGACTTCATTTTTCTTGTTTTAATGGCAGTGACTGCAGTTTTACATCTGGCATCACATGCATGTGGGACGTACGGTGTAGTATTTTGGGACACCGATTAAGATCCTGCATATTATCTTAAAATATATATTCATTTACATTTGGCCTCGACAACTCTTTACTTCTTAACACGGGTTTACTGACCGTTCAAAATATGTTGAGGTTGGGGTTAGGGGCACGTTTATCCCTAGCGTTAACAACCCCGTGGTATATGTAAACGAGGACGTGGTAGACGAACGGCGCGGCTTTCGTTAAAACAGCGGGGACGGGCCGTGTTTCTGTCCATGTGGACGTTGCACATGCAGAAGAGCAGGGGCGCGAAACGACGTCGGACAAAACATACGTTTCGTCGGGTGACTACTGCACGATGAAATCACCACGCCGATGGATCCAAAGGACGTGAAAACCTTTAAATACTGTCGTAGTCTGAACGAGAAAAAGAAACGAAACCCAAACAAAAAAAAGACATTAAAATGTTGCTGCGGGGGAGCGTTACACTAGTGTACGGACTCCCAGTCAAACTGTATAATCTGTCCTCTACTAAAGACAAACTAACACAAGGGGAGGGACTTCTAACGCATCCTGTACTCCGACGTCTTCGAAATCTCACACAGCTGACCCTTGAAGTCGATGTCTACGGTGAAGTCCAGGTCTCTCTGCGAACGAAGACAACAAGTCAGTCAAGTGCACGCAGCAACTAGAAAATAAAGAACTTTTCAAGAGGAGTTGATCTGCTTACGTTGTTCTTGACGTTTGGCTTCATGCTGATGGTGCCGAAGATCTCCTCACCGGTCTTGACGGTCAGGTAATCGTCCAGGTAGAAGACGGTCTGCTTCCAGTGAGTGTAGGGAGACTCTGGGCCTAAGGAAGATGAAAGTGCAAGGATGTAATCTGCTGCTGCTACAACAGAAGCTCAAGGATTCATTGGAAACACGTCTAGATATTAAAGATTAATCTTTGAGGCAGGGACGTCAGTTTTTCCCCATTCCAATCATTTGATATCAAGTATCCGTCAATCCTGACAAAATTTCCTCCCCTAGAGATTCATAAAAGCTTTTCTTTCACTTGTCATGTCCTACATAATGGGTGCTCTACACAACTATATCAAAAGGGCTCTTAAAGTTAATATATTGTTGAGAGGAACGCTCGTACCTCGGCTTCAGAAGCACCAACACGGTGGAAACCTTTGTTCTTCACTACAAAATCAGGCTTCTCATCCAACGCCATGAACTCTAATCTCTAATAGTTTAGATTGGGGCATCCCTACTGTATGTCCTCGTTAATCAGAGGACAATAATCCTGACCAGTGTAGACTAGTCCCACTCTGCTTGCATCAAAGAGTCCTGACCAGCCGTCCAAAAACAGCTGTACTCACTTGTGGAGAAGCCGATCCTCTTGTGACAGCGGGTGAACTCGATGTTGAAGTAGGTGACCAGAGCGTGGATGTAATCGTTCCTCTTCACCTGCAGGCAGAACGGCGAGGTGAAGGTCAGGTCCTCCGCCTTCACCGTGTAGATGTCCACCTCCTAAAAAACACAAACACAGCAGATCCAATCAGTCGTTACGTCACAGAAAACACAAAGAGTCAACGCATCTGTATGGACGAGGGCGGCGTTCATCGTTCGTCTACTCACCCTGATGAGACAGGAGTTGCTGACCAGCTGCTTGGGGTCCACCACGTCAACCAGGGGTTCTTTAATTGCCACCTCCTTGATGCAGGACATATCGAAACCGTACACATTCTCCCACCCTGACGCAGGAGCAACAAACGGTCACGTCACTCGAAACACAAGTTGTTTACAGTCAACACCATTTCAATCAATAGTCATCTGACTGGTTGGTTTAGCCCTTTGAGCACTTTAGGAGAGATGCCACTTCTGCTAGTGCTGCATCACAAATGCTGGAAATGTTGGATTAAAGCTTAAAGCTGCACATTCGTACAGTTAAATAAGAGTTCATTGACAATAGCAGCAACTTCATTAATTATTCCTTCTCTTTTAAAGTTAATCCAAGCACTAAAACTCTGCTTCTGGTTAGCGATTAATCAATTACATAAAAGAAAGTCACCTTGTAAGTATATTTAAATGGTATTTTTAGAGTTGGACAGTTCCTAGAAAATTCAAAAAAATATTTATGACTCATCTGTTTATCACTCTGGGGTTTTACCTACAATTAAAACACCTCTTATCTTTATATCCCTTCTCCATTTGCAGCATTAATGACTCATGCACGCGTTGCCCGAGCCAGCTTAGGCCGTCTGGCCAATCAGAACGGACTTGGACTTTTCAGGAAGTGCGCTACGCTTGGCACGTTAACCGGCAGTGCAAGTGACTGTGTACAATTAACGGATAGTTTTAGTTCAGAAAGTCAACATTTGCTGTTCAAAGTTCTACTCACAGTGGATTTTGTAGTCCTTGTACTGCCTGTCTTCAATGGCAGTGAGGTAAAGGGTCGCCCTGTCGGGGAAAATGAGCCCATCGGGTTTCTGGAATAAAAAGGGACAAAAGCAGTTTTACTACTCTATCATAAAGCACTCATATGGAACAAACAGGCAATGACCAGATCAGGTTTCTAGCTGTGTTACAATGCTCGCCAAATTTTATAAATAACTTAATTCAATTTGCAGTCTAACGCCACCCTCTTGTTCTCCATTTCAGATTCCTATCCCAGCACGCAAACACATACCAGCCATTTGTCCCTGGCGTAGATGACTGTATTGAGCATGGACTCGTAGAAGAGGCAGTAGCCCATCCACTCTGAGATGATGATGTCTACTCCGTCCACGGGCAGCTCCACCTCCTCCACCTTCCCCTTAATGATGGTCACGACTGGAGACGCAAGAAGAGAACTTTCATAACCCTGAACATCACGTGAAGAACCAGAAACCCTGCGGCGCTCAGCTCCGTTTACTCACCGTCATCGAGGTTGTTGGCACTGACGATCTTCACGGCGTAGTCTGAGATGCTGCTGCACTCGATCTGTTGAGTCAAAAAAATAATCATGAATCCTGCCTTTCTACAAAGTGACACATGTTTAAATTTAACCAACACTTACCCCGATGACCTTCTTGGCTCCGGCTTTGGCAGCGAACATGCAGAGGATGCCCGTCCCGCTGCCCACATCCAGCACCACCTTATCCTTAAACAGGTGCTTGTTGTGGAACATGGAGTTGCGGTAGGTGAGGGTGCGAACCTCGTCCTTCAGCATCTCCTACAGAGACCATAAAAAAAAAGATGTTGTTACACAAAAGAACAAGACGATTGAAGCAGAAACAGTGCAGCGTGTCTGGAATAAAAGGAAATTACCTCGTGGATTCCAAAGTGGGCGTATGAATCAAAGTAGTAGTCCTTTGACGTCATATCCTCAGCTGCAGGCTTGACTGAGCTCTCCCCCTGAGAAACCTCAACAAAGACGAACCCCGTTAGTGCCTGGAGAACACTTAAGCTTCGCTACTGCGTTTAATCGGAACCGCCCGGCATCCTGATAAGGTTTAAACACTTAACCTGTCCTGTAATCAGTGGTTTAATTCAAGTTGGTGGCTTCCATTGTAATCGCACTCAATGATCTTAAAGTTGTGCAGCTGGAGGGGAACAGTTGTGGCGCAGGACCCTGGTGGGATAATCAAATTCTTGGGCCTTACAGGAGGTCTGCCTGCGCTTTTAATGCTTTACGGGTTTTTGGCCAGACTGACACTGACCCCCCCCCGCTTGGGGTAAGCATCTGCGTTCACAGTCACAGTGGGTCAGTAAAATGTTTTATAGATGCGACAGCAGCTATAGTTGTCACTAAAGGTTCTGTGAAGGGTTGGGTATTGGGAACAATGGGAAATTTAACAGTTTTTATCATGTCAGTAAGTTTGTTTAACATATTTATCCATCTGTATGGTGGACAGTTAACTCCTAAATGTACGTTATAGCTGCATTTCATTTTATTGTATGTGGATTGACCAGCCTGTGAGGTGTAAAGTCATTTTAATGTCTGGAAGAACTCCCGAGTCGTCTTTACATTTTCAGATCCGAGCCAAATGATGTTTGGGTGGCAGGGTAAGCGTACGTAGTCAAGTCAAGTTGTTGAATACTGGGGCCTTAAACACCCGAGTGAGAATTTGCTTTGCAAATCTAAATCTGTTCTATCGGCCGTGTGTACGCGCGCACGTACAAGGAGCTCATTCTCCGCGTTTAACGCATCTATTTGGACACGGGATACGCTTGGTGCTGTGGCCGGCTGTAAAAGGCACCCATGGGCTCGTTCTGGGGGATTTAAGTGGGAGTTGAATGCATCTTAGTCATGGATGAAGAGGGGATTGAGCCTGTGATGTTAGGGCCATCAATCTAAATCTCTAACACTGATCCCATTTCAAATCAGACCATTTTTGGGGGTGTTGTCCAACAGTAATGTCACAGTAGCAGGGTTGAAGTGTAAAGCTTAACCACATTTTATGATGGGTATCTAAGGTTTACTTCCCCAATTCAAGCTAGTTAATTTTATAATCAGGCAAAAGAATCTAAAAATCTAACTATTACGTTTGGGGAAACCCTTAAACAAATAGTTTTAATAAAAGTTTTACTGTTGAGTCTACTTCCAGAGTAGGAGACGACTACAAGGCCAACCATCCCGGCATGACAAAAGAAGAGAGCACATGGTGATTGTACTCTGATGTGAGCTTGGCCTTCCCCGACATTTATCACAGATCACTTCTACATCCTCACCGGGACAACAAACATCTAAAATTACTTTTTTAATCTCCGGCCTCTTGACTTAAAGCCAAGCACACATTGCGCTTCTTAACTGCGTGCTGTGCTATTAAATAGCCTTAGCCGACCAATAAAATCAGTTCTACTTCATTAAATTCGCACAGATCAATGTTGATATCGCTGATGTTAAATCACTTAAGCTTTTTTTTTTTTTATTCGCTGTAATTGTATGGTATCTTAATAAGAGGGAGGTAACAGGTGAGTAGAGTGAAGACACCAGGAGAATGAGGCAGCATCCATTGATATAGCACTGCTAGCTAACTAGCAAAGAAGCTAACACGTTAGTCCCCATGCGGTCCCACAGGCTCGTCCCGGCCGGTTGTCGCACCAACTAACACAACGGTTCAGCTGACACCATTTACTTTTTCTAACGATGTAAGACACAAACCTAAACGAATCAATGAATACGTTACGAGTTAAGTGTCTGAATCTTCAGTTTTGGCTCCAACTGATAAGTGATGCTAAATGAATGAGCGGCAAACGCATCACTCAAGTAACGTTAGCTAAGTTAAAATGGACGCGAGACTATCTGGTGCGTATGTGTTGACAAAGCCAAGTGTTAAAATTGTCTAATACTTTAGGTTAAAAATTATCGGACAGGTAAAAAAAATAAATAAGAGTCTGTAGTTTAAGCAGACAAAGAATTCTGACAGTTTTTCCTAGCATAAGACCTTACCTCCATCCTCTCTGCTGGCGCCGCCATTTCGATCTTCAACCAAGCTGCGTGAGTTTGGAAGACTCTTCCCTTGCCACGCCCACGATAGCCAGCTTTTATTTCTGATTGGACCACGCTGCAGGCGCCGCCCACCACTCAATGCTGCGTTCCAGGGTGTTCGGAAAGTCGAAATTTTTACTTTAAAACATCGGAAAAAGGGATGTCATCGTCCCTTTCTCGAGCACAGAGATAAACATGAATGTTCAAAATCCAAATATATTCATCATCTTAAACATTTTTTTCGTTCAAGCATACTGTATCTCACATCCAAAGGCAGTGACAACGCGGATTTCGGTTAAGATGCCGCATTCAAGGTAACCACGGAATCCGTACTCATTCTTGAAATCATAAACAAAACAACCGCATCAGTTCTACAAATAGACAACAATTTAATTCTAAATATATTACACTCCTTTGGTCAAAGAAAGGTGAGAATGCAGACAAAACTTTGACCATCCAAGCCTCAATAAAAACATAACCTGAATCAGCTGATGGTTTGGCTCCTGTTCTTTCCTATCATAATGTTAAAGTGTTCTTGATCAGAACTTGTTAAGAACCACCACAAACTTTGCTGATTTTGCCCTGGAGGGGCTAATCATTTAAGTGTATGTACCACACACACTGCCTCTTAAAGCCTCACTCCAGACACTATAGCTGTATCACATGTCTGGCACAACCTCCTTTGTTGTGTAGGAGCAGCCCAACTCTTTTCTCTGTTCAGAGAATGTCTGGGGCTGGATGTGGATGTGTTTCCTTTCCCATTTGGTCAAAGAACATAATAGTGTTTGATTTCCTTAAATTATTTCTATGTCAGATTGTTTATTACAGCATCATTTTACAGTAACCAAAGACGCACAGTGGTTAAAAGGTGAAATGGGTTCATATACAGTTACAGTTAGTTAGGTATCAAATGTTGTTTTGTTCACAGTGCAGTATTATTCAGTAGACTTAAATGCTCATTTACCCAGGCCATATGCCATGTGCCATATTTGTATAAGTGGATTAGCATAACACTCCAGTAAGAGATGCATGTCTGTATAGAGCCACAATAAAACAATACATAAAAGCAAAGGATTGGTTTTTAATGCAGTTAACTGATTGAAATGCTTTATATTCCTTTATTCATACTTCATATTTACAGTATCAAAATATCCCCATATGTCAGACAGATATTTATAAAAAAATTCAGTTCTCATTCAGATTCAGAAAACTTTATTTGACAATTTAAGGCACAAGTGAGCAGCTTTATGTGGAAGTACAGACATTTAAGGTGCAAAAAAGAAAACACAGCAGATACAAAGTACAAAGTATATACAAGTTACCATGCCATAAATGTTATGACTCTCCAAAGATGCCAAGATACTATTAGATAAGAGTAATACATATGTTTAGATATTAGTATAAGAATAATTAAAACATAATTAGCAAAAAGGTAATTGTTGTTGATGGATGCATCCATATCCATGTCCATTATAAAGTCTTATTATAAGGAAAAGGTAAAACAAATAAAAAACGAGTCAAACATGCTAGAACTCCTTCTCCGTCTCCGCTGATCTCTACTGTCCATTCGTCTCAGGCGTGCTCACCATTGCTCAAACTGTTGTCTTTCAAAATAGAGGTCCTCCTTGCTGAGTAGCTGGATGTGGACACTGCACGCTGGACCAATCAGCGCGGCCTGCGCTCGGCCAACGGCAAGGAGCGTGCGCGTGCACGTCTGCGAGGCGCGCTCACGCTGTTCTGCTGTCACGAGCCTTATCCGAGCCGTGGAGTGGAGGCTGGAGAATTAGATCGGACATCAATTATACAGGACATCTTATTTTTAACCAAATCTAGTGCGCGACAAAGAGTGCGGGGCTATAATATCATATCGCTGGTTGGCAATTGACACTCTCTACTGAGTTCTTCCGGTCAATCGGTGATGTACTCCAGTATTTGAATGATATTGCTAGCCAGCTAGCTAGCTAGCTGTTAAGCTAGTTTTACGGTGCGTGACTCGAAGTAACTTAACATTATATTCTCGGACGGTACTCTTATTAACACGTCTGACCGCTTTCGCCTAAGAGACATTCAGGTAGTGGGTGGTTTTAACTTTAGCGACTGATTGCTGTGGGTGTTACGCGTCGCTTCTAATCCTAGCAAGATAAGGATTGAATGAAATAACGTTAGCTTGCCATAGCCAGTAGCCAACGGAAACGAACCAGCCAACGGGGATAACGCTAACTTATCCTGCCGCTGGTTGATCCACCGCCATCCGCTGAATCTAGCACAGGCTATCTGAGCTAGCCACCCAGAAGGATCCAGGGTAACCGCCAGTCATAAAGTTGTAGCCAGCGACGGGGACGGCGAAGCAGCTAGCTAGCTACTACTAAACGTCAAGTTGGCCATCTTCCACTTCGGTCCAGTGTGAAAGGCTGACCAGTTTATTTTCTACGGATAAGGCCGGAGTGAGGACAGAAACCTGCAAACATGCCGGCTGTGTCGAAAGGAGATGGAATGCGCGGATTAGCTGTTTTCATCTCGGACATTAGAAATTGTAAGTGACCTTCCTCATTTAAAGCTAACAACACTAGTTGACGTTACTCAGGTTGTTGCTGCCTGTACTCTCATACATGCTGTAGTGAAATGACGTGGTGGCATCGACGCAAAGAGCGGCGGCCGCCTGGAGGTGTCTATTTTATTTTTTTAACGCTATTACAGTTAATATCCAGATGTTGTCAGATGCATGATCGTGTTACTCGCTGCAGCAGAATCAAGGGTCTACATCTTACATGCTGAAAGGCGAGGCCTTTTTCTATTTGATCATCCCTAGACTCGCTTTAGTCCAACACGTCGTGGACATCTGTAAGGTATTACACATCCAGATGTATAAACTAAGGGGTGTTTCTGTCATTTTTTTAAGATGACATCACGACCATCCACATACCAGACCATACAACAATTAGATGGTGACTTTGAACGCAGCGCTCCCTCTGCTTTTACAGGAGGAAAAAAAAAAAAGGGCTTGGGAACCTCAGCATGATCCAGACTCATCCTGGGCCCCTGTCACAATCCACTGACAGGCTAAAAAATACAAAAGACATCAGGAAATAAATTATCATTGATATATATATATATATACGGTAAACCAATAGAAATGAATTCAGACATACAGCTGTTAAGTATTTGTAGAGATAGCGTTATTTTATAATGTTTTACAGTTTAATTCTCAATGCCTTTTTTGAAATTTAACATTAATATACATAAATCAGTGTCACACTTCATGACAAGCTTTCTCTTCTCATTGGGTGACGACAGTAACTTCCCAAGACATCACCGTCTAGTTCCGGCTTCCACCGTGATTAGCTCTGGTAATGCATGGGGTGCTAAAAGTAGGTCAGCAGTTATTGTTTAGTTTGCGTTGGGTAATAGGTGACAGGCAGTGATGGCCACCTATTGGTCTCTGATGCATCGGCTTTCGGCGGCAATGTATTTTTTTTTCTTTCTTTGCCTTAAAACCAACTGGCACTTTTGGATCTGTGCAGCACCATTTGAGCTTTGGCGTGTAATTGGACGAGTTTTGAAAAAGTCGTGGCCTTAAAAACGTGTGTTCAACTTGAGATTCAGCCACCTTTTTGAACATGCATGTACATTAGGGATGCACCGAAATTTTGAAAATTTTGGCCGAAACTGAAAAACAAAAATGAATCTTTATGTAATATTTAATACTTTAATTATTGAAATACGTCCACAAGGCAGACATGCCCGTGCTGGCTACGGTTGTTGCTTGATTCATCACATCATCCTATTTTGACCGAAAGCCAAACATTTTTTGGTGGCCGAACATTTGGTGCATCCCTAATGTACATTATTCTCTCTCAGGGATGTTTCATTTCTATATCGTGACACTCCTATTTAATTGACTCTTTGGTGGCCTTCTGATTGGCCCAACCAGCAACTCCTTCCCTTTGTCAAGTCCAGACTGTGTTACATTTGCTTGGCGACTGAGTCTGGAGGTTTTCAGTGTTTTTTCTGTTGGGATGAACTCCTAGACTTGCATTCTTTATCTAACCTAGCAACAGTAACATAGGAAGTCAGGACTTGACGAAGGGTTAGGAGCCCTCTGGTTGGTTTATTTAGTCTTATACCATCTTATCACCCAGGATCAGATATTCTAGTGAAAATTACAGCAACAACTTGGCAAATCCACAAACACAGGTTGTACATATAATCTTCTGTCCCAACATAAAATCCAAAATACAAAGCCTATTGTAAACCCAATCCCAGCCTTGCTTATTTATCGTTAAACAGATTCTACTGTAGCTTTTTATATAATACCTTTTGCGGCTCTTGTACAACGATACACCCGATAATTGCTTAACATTGCACTGGATCATTTATTAAGGAAGTCGATAACTATATTGTCTTTATTAGTTATGGAGACGTAAAGTGGGATCTTCACCTTTTTAGCCTTCTGAGCCTGGATTTTGATTATTTAATTTAGTGTGCCTAGTTATTGGTTAAACGAGGTACTTTCACCCAGCCATCCCCTAAAGCTGTTCGAGTGTAGTGTTGGTTAATAAGTAGTTTTAAACGACATTTTAATTTAGCTATAAACTGGAAGCGTGTTGTGACAACATTGACACAAAAGAACGCGCTTTGACTCGCATCCTTAAATAGTAATTTATATAATGCCTTGAAGGCGCCTCTCTTGGCGTCGCCGGCGCTATCAGCGTCCTCATTTATGAAGCAGAATCTTCTGAAATCCTGAATATAACACTTTAAATCTGTTGTTCGGCTCTGCGTCTTGGGGTCACTGTCGCTCCAGAAATGTAGAACTGCAAAGGAAACACCTGGAGCCATGTGCTCTTTCAGATCCCCACAAGCTGTCTAGGATTTTGTTTGTCTTGGCCCATATGGATTCAAGGCTTGGTGTTATTGGAGTGACATAAGCAGAAGGTTTAACATCCGAGGAAAAAAATAATCACCAGTTCATCTGTGAAAGCACCTTTCTATTTAAAAACCTTTAGGTTTGCAGACGTGGGTGTGCCGGGGGGGTGTTAGCTCAACCACCCGCAAATAGAATCTCCTGAAACTGACAAAGTTTCGGGTTTGGAGGAGGTGATATTATCTCCCGTCAGGAATGTGACTGCTTTGGACATGTGCACAATGTCTATTATGTATCGCCGCTGCTTTCATGTGTGTCTTGTCTGCACAGTGAGTGTCAGGCTGGGGGGTTTTCAAGGACTGGACCACGTACGCTCTATAAATTTTATCCGATCTTTTCAAAAGCTAAACTTGTGTTCAGGGACCTGATGAAGTTGGAGTGTCAGGTTGAGATTGTGCAGGCTCCACAAGGTTAAATCATGTCAGGGAGTTGGAGAATAGGGGTGAACATGTATTCGTCTAGAGCCGTAATTGGTTTGGGATCCAAACTACGAATTTGTTCTCCTGCAACACCCAACGTCTAGTCTAGTCTGTTTCTTTTTTTTTTTATTAACTTTTGGGAGTTTGGGATGTCCCAGTATCGTACTATATCAGTCAACACGTGCGTATTTGGTGCTTTTATCACAAAATGACAATTGATATGTTAATCTTCACTGTTGGAGATCTTAAGAGGGCGTTTTCTTTGCCTTCGCCGTAGTGCTTTGTGCTCCAGGTTCTGTTATGTTACTGAAAATAAAAAATTCAATTGAACTGAACATTAGCGCCAAGCCCACGCTGCTTTTGTTCACTCACTAAATAAACAAATATTCAAGGTTTTTCCTCCTCTGCTGCACCCAAACCATTGAACTCCTATACCGAACATACCAAATTTTGTGTACCATTACGCCGCGAGAGGAAACTGCGCGCACTTCCCTTTCCAACGTTTAAAACAATGTGCAGCGGGGGAAAAGAAGCAGTTCAGAAATGTAGCCGTTCATGAACTCAGTCTTAACACTTGATCGTGCGGTCAGTTATATTTGTACTAATGTAAACTGGCAATTGTAGGAACAGTGGTTACGCAACCTTAGAAACCAACAGCAACTTAGAGCGGTACGTCCTTCGTCCTGTGGTGTGGAGGTCTGGTAGCGGATTCTTACTCTCATTAATTAAACTAATACTTAATCAACTTTGGTATTTAATCATTAAATAACTCGAGAGAAGATTAATTAATCCAACTAATATACAAATAAAACGGATCTTGAGCATGACGTTGGTGCTTGTTGCTTCCAAGAAATGTTGAGATGGTTAAATAGTGAATCAGATCTGATCATTTATTCTGTGTAATTAAGCGTGTGACTTCCCGACCCTCGTGCCATTCGATTGTTCTTTTATATTTTAGGGTCAGCCGCGACCTTCGGTTAAAATCACCGTGTTTCATTAACGCAGCCCTTTCAAGTGTGGATTTTCGACTGCACAGCAGAGCCTGCTAATCCTCTATAAGGCTTTGCAGTCGGGGCTGGACGTGACATTTTTTCACTTCTGAAGTAACGTCTGTGACTCGTGGAATTAACGTTCATTAGCTGCGGTTCATATGATCTGCGGCCAGGCGTGGTCGCCATCTTGACGGCCTAAGCAAATACGCGATGAGATGTAGGGGTTTTGAGACACCTTTGTGAAGCTTTAATAAAATAAATTTGATATAAACTCATTTGTATGTTTCTTAGAAGTCATCTACATTGTTCTGGGTTGAGAGTCTAACCTTGAGTGTTGAGTGATGGCGTCCTTTTTTGATTCTTGAACGCATAAATAGCCTGCAGAGCTTCTTTTTTTGTTTTTTAAGCGCGATCCATTACATCCATACTTCAAATTCTGACATCCCTCTCTTTCCCCGGCCAGGTAAGAGCAAGGAGGCCGAGATCAAACGCATCAACAAAGAGCTAGCCAACATTCGCTCCAAGTTCAAAGGAGACAAGGCCCTGGACGGCTACAGCAAGAAGAAGTATGTCTGCAAGCTGCTCTTCATCTTCCTCCTCGGCCACGACATCGACTTCGGGCACATGGAGGCGGTCAACCTGCTGAGCTCCAACAAGTACACAGAGAAGCAAATTGTGAGTCTCCTGCTGCGTTTATTACGACACCGCTTGTTGACATTTTGCAGGCCCGTGCACGGACTTCTCTATTTTGATTTGTCATTTCCTTGTGGCTCATGTTGAATTTTGCCCAAGATGTTCATTTAGTCCCACACTAAGTTCTTTTATACATCTTTAGATCACTTTTTTTTTTACCTGTAGCACTCACTGCTTATAAAATCTAAGCGTACAGTACGTCTTCTTCATTGCTGCTTGCAAGTTTACATAATCAAGACCTACTGTACGCTTGAAAGGTAATAACCAAATTTTTGTATTTGAAAGGCTTTGGTTTGTTGGATTTCTTAAAGCAGTACATCAAACACTGCGCCTGAACGTCAGTGTTGACAGAACTAGAGATCATTGACCTGCCTGTCATTACCTACAAACTGGCTAGAATCACAAACCCTCAAATGCTTGATCTCAGCTAGTAAACAGGATTATTTTTAATGCCTAGACTAGTTCTAGGGCCAGATTGATAGTTCACCATGAGCTCTATGTAAATGTAAGTATTTTTAAAGCGTAGCCTGATTAATGCTAGATGTACGACGTTACTAAAACTCCATGCCCCGGTTGACACATACTCCCGCAACAGGTCAACGCCTCCGTCGCAGGCTCCGCGTTTATTCCTGCGCTCTGGCGTGTCTGCATTGTTCTGTAATTACGCTTGCGGTGGCTCGTCGGCTGCGTTCAGTCCCTCTGCTCTCCACACAGCTGCGACCGTGAATTGCCGGTTGATCCGAGCGCCTCGCGTTGCAGCTGAAGGTGCTAAATGCCGATTGACGGTTGCTTTTGCTGGTAGTCGCCGCAACGCGAGAAACGGAGGAGACGGTTTCCAATGCTCGGAAACCCACAGCGCAGTAATGACAATGTGGGAAAGGAGGCCGCCTGCTAGTGTGAGATTTTCAAAACTTAAATAGCCCCGTTTGAGACGAACAATAACTCGCCTCCAGCGAAACCCACGAGGTGCAGCCGCTCTGTCTTCTCGTGCGTGGCTTCGTGCACGTTGTTCAGTGTTTTTTGCAAAATCACAGCGCTCGCACAAATGACACCAGGCGACAACAATGGCTTGAGCGACAGTCGATGATTGTCTTGCCTGGAAGTTTGAACAAAATAAACGTGTGTCGCCGTGCATCCTGAATAATCTGGTGTTTGCGTTCTCATGATTGCGCGAGTAAAAAGTATTGTTGCTTCCAGTGTTTTAAAAATTAAAAGTGACTGTGCATCCAGCATGTTCAGGCTAAACCGCAAACTGTGAGATGCTGTGAAGAAAAAGATGACGACGTGTGCAGTCCACAGTTATTTTACATGAAATAAACCAAGAAAGCTTCACAAATGTTTTAGGCAGCTTCTCTCTTTAGCCAGTTTTTCTCTGGCCTCCATGCAAGAGTTTGTACAACCCGATTCACTCTCTAGCTTACCCGTCATACCTTTTGGAAGGCATTTCCTAACTGGAAAGACCCTGAAGTCAAACATCGTACTCGTGGTTAATGTGTCCGTAGTTTACCCCTCCATACGTTGGGAGCAGGACGCTGCTTCTGCCACGGTGAGCATTTAGTTTCCTGTTTCTGTGTGGCAGACTGTTTTCTCAGGAACAGGAAATGTTTAGCAAGCAGAATAAGGATGAGTCAGGATCCGTGTGGTTTGCGAGTCGAGCGTTACTCCCTAAACCAGCAGGACTACTGGTCAGACGCATTCCTCCAGTATCTATCCTCTGGAATGTGAACACCATGCATGTAATGGCAACCATGTGCGGTTACATGCTGTGCGATGGGCACTGGGGCTTCCCAGGTCGTGGCGTTGTAGGTTAATTGTCTGACACACTGTTGAGGATTTAAGTGTTAAACCTTTGCGGCATTTATTTTAATTGATGCTATATAACGGCTGCATTTCTTTGGCTAGTTGCCATCATTTCTCATACAGGTGAATGGACAGAGCTCTACCAATTCTGCAAAATGATAGCTCAAATACTTGCGGCAGGCCCACCGTGCACACAAGTGTTTTAAAAAACTGCAAACATTTTTGACTCATTAACCGTCTTAAACTCACACGAGACGCGGCGAGCAAGGCTGGCGCTGGCAGATGTCGAGGCCTAGCAGAAGCCGCCATCTGTCACCTCGTACACTCGGCTCAAAGATAAACACACGGCCTGGGTTTCACTCCTGTGGTTTATTTTTTGTTTGTCGTAGATATCAAAATACTGATTAATTGTGACCTGACGTATATGTGGCTGCATTCAGAGCACATGATGTTTCTGAGAAAAACTGTGACGTTGCTTTTCAGTGGTTAAAAAAAAAAAAAAAGCAAATTAGGATGTAAAAAAACATGAAAATCACACTTGCAATGACTTGACGTGGATTGTTAGTTGGCTAAAAATATCAAAACTACACTTAAAATTAAATCCCGAACCATGTCCCAAAATATGTCGAGGGGTCGACGCCGCTACAAACTGTATCTCCTCTCCTCGCCTTTGCTCCTCCAGGGCTACCTGTTCATCTCAGTGCTGGTAAACAGCAACAGCGAGCTGATCCGTCTGATCAACAACGCCATCAAGAACGACCTGTCCAGCCGCAACCCCACCTTCATGTGCCTGGCGCTGCACTGCATTGCGAACGTCGGAAGCCGCGAGATGGCCGAGGCCTTCGCCAGCGAGATCCCCCGCATCCTGGTGGCTGGGTGAGTGTCGCGGGTGACGGGTCTGAATCAAACTTGGCCGCCTTATCACGCCGCTCTAACCGTTACCGTGCTGTGCTCCGCAGTGATACGATGGACAGCGTGAAACAGTCGGCCGCTCTGTGTTTGCTGCGGCTCTATAAGACTTCTCCGGACTTGGTGCTGATGGGGGAATGGACGTCCCGCGTGGTGCACTTGCTCAACGACCAGCACATGGTGAGAGCACAAAAACATGGAACGAATCGAATGAATGATTCCCAGTATCTAGACTGGTGTATGTAAGCTAACGTGTTTGCTCATGACTGGCTTTTAGGGTGTGGTGACGGCAGCCATTTCTCTCATCACCTGTCTGAGTCAGAAGAATCCAGATGAATTCAAGACCTGCGTTTCCCTGGCTGTTTCCCGTTTAAGCAGGGTGAGTGTCTGCGTGTGGTTCAAACGCCTATAATTTAACTGTGGTCATATGCTGCTTATTTCCAGGCTTTCTGACTCCCTGTTGTAGCCAGACAACCAAGATGTGGAGATGAATTGATGCCTCCAATGCTACTGTTTGTACATGTTGGCTGGTAGTGAGCTGTACACAGATTTAGGCCGGTTCTCAGACTTCAGATCCTCCGGGTCGGGTTTCTTTCTGACCGCAACCCTCCTGCGTTCCCCAGATCGTGTCGTCGGCCTCCACCGATCTCCAGGACTACACCTACTATTTCGTGCCGGCACCGTGGCTGTCCTGCAAGCTGCTGCGCTTGCTGCAGTGTTACCCGCCGCCGGAAGACGGCGCCGTAAAGGGTCGCCTGGTGGAGTGCCTGGAGACTATCCTCAACAAGGCCCAGGAGCCGCCCAAGTCCAAGAAGGTGCAGCACTCCAATGCTAAGAATGCGATTCTGTTTGAGGCCATCTCGCTCATCATCCACTATGACAGGTGAGTGTCCCGAGTGACGACACGCTGTCTTCCATCATTTTGACTGACAGGGTCGTAAAAATTCCGTCATAATCTATTTTTTAGAACAGTATTGACTTTAAATGGTAAAAAAGAATAAAGTTTCGGCTGCCGACACGTCTTGTCCGTACTCAGAACAGGACTGCTAGCGTAAGCAGCTCTTAGGCGGTACCGTAGGGTTGAAGTGCTTAGGTGGTACGCAAATTTCATTTTGGTAGCCGTTAGCTACATAGACATATATTCTGCGATGTTTTGAACGAAAAATGCGATGAAAGACAAAAGCTGATTAATAAGCTCACTCGCCACCAAGTGGTCAGGGGTGTGAATTGCAATCTGTCAAAATGACGGATGGCTTTCAGATTTTTCCGCCACATTTAACAAAAAAAAAGCAAACAAAAAAAACGGTCAATGACGGAAAATATTCAGTTAATGCGACCCCTGACACTAACTTAACAGGAAAGAAAGTGCAACTTGCAGATCCAACCATGTTAGTATATTCTCTTTTCTGTGTGTAATCAGCTGAATTGGTGCATTGGTGTCCAATAGCATGTAACCCATCCTCTCTAAAAGTTGTTGCAGGCAAAGTATTTTCAGATAAACGGCGAGAGAAAGATTATATTCTGCAGCTCTTCACCCCTTCTCAGTCTGCTCTAACACAAATGTCCAGTGGAATAAAATGCAAAGCAGTAACTATTATTAGTAGTTTCTAATAAGAGAACAATACAAGCGGCAATCTGTAACCGTATACATTCAGCACATAACGGCGACAATGCTGTGTTTAAATCTGGCCTTGTTTTCCTGCACTTTCTCTGGTGACAGTGAATGAAACATGAGCGCGCAGACACCGTCTCCCACAGAATATGATGATTAAGGCGTCTTCTCTCTGCCTTTGTTTCCGCCAAAGCCAGTTCCAGTTCATATCAGATTTAACTTCACACTATTCTTATTGTTACGACACACATTGGGTTGCCTCCTGACACCATCCTACCTCCAGAAACACAAACCTGTGACCCCTATAGTATTCAGCCCGGCTGTCAGTGAGCTCTGGTTTCTGTTCCGCAGCGAGCCAAACCTCCTGGTGCGAGCCTGCAACCAGCTGGGCCAGTTCCTGCAGCACAGAGAGACCAACCTCCGCTACCTGGCTCTGGAGAGCATGTGCACCCTGGCCAGCTCTGAGTTTTCGCACGAAGCCGTCAAGACGCACATCGAGACCGTCATCAACGCCCTCAAGGTGGTACCTCACAAAAAAATAAAAAATAAAAATGAACTCACTACAGAAAAAGCAACACATCTTAAGAGTTTGAAAGCACACAAGCTAACCGTCCTGTTATGTGATTGCTTCTGCAGACTGAGAGAGATGTGAGCGTTCGGCAGCGGGCAGCAGATCTGCTGTACGCCATGTGTGACCGCAGCAACGCTAAGCAGATCGTAGCCGAGATGCTCAGCTACCTTGAGACGGCGGACTACTCCATCAGAGAGGAGATGGTGGGTGTCTGAGACGGTGCCAAGAAACACTCACACACTTGCATAGCACACACTGTGCTATGCCAGTTTTTTTTTTTTTTTTTAATGTTAGTTTGCAACGGCTGCTGCCAGGGAGGCACACGCACAATTAATTCTGAACACACTGTCGAAGCGAGCGATAAGGTTAACGACGAAGAGTGAATTTGAGCTTAATGTGAGTTTAACGTCAACGTTATTAGCTTTGTAGCGGTGAAACCGAATTTTGTTTCATTTTGACCCACTGGCCAACCCTGACACTTGGCAAATCCACTTAACTGGCCTCCCCCTGCAGCAAACATTAACTTGCACATAATTAACGGTAGGTGTGAGTAGGAAAGACAGCCCTGAGAGCTGTCCAATTATATGAGGTTAAAAAAGAAATTTCAAATCTGCAGCAGCCTCTTAGAGAGTAGCCACAAATCAGCTGCTAGCCAAAGAAGCACACGATTACCACTTTAGTTGCCCAAAATATCAAAAGTGATCCAGCAGCCTGCAGGAGATCAGAAACCAGGTGTAGTGCTCCGTCAGTGCATGACCCTGCTACTTGTGACTGACCTGCGATTTTGTCGTCCTGGCCCCGTTCAGGTGCTGAAAGTGGCTATACTCGCGGAGAAGTACGCCGTGGATTACTCCTGGTATGTAGACACCATCCTCAACCTCATCCGCATCGCCGGCGACTACGTCAGCGAGGAGGTGTGGTACCGAGTCATTCAGATCGTCATCAACCGAGACGACGTGCAGGGCTACGCCGCCAAGACGGTCTTTGAGGTACCGTTGTGCATGAAATCCTGAAATACTGAGAAGTGTGGATGAAATGTCTGCACAGTATTGGAGCTTTTCGATATTTGTTTGTCTAACCTAGCAACAGTAACCTAGGAAGTCGAGACTTGACAAAGGGTAGGAGCCCTCTGGTTGGTTGTCAGCGGACCAATCTTCATTAATGTAAACTCATTAACAGGGATTTAACTGTTAAATGCAATGACATGCTGCATACTGCTGTTGTTTAGGCCAGGTTCCTGTTGTTTGTTGCTTGGTAGCTATGGCTAGCTGCTGAGCGGGCCATACAAGCCAGCAGCGTTTAGCTAGGTATGTTTTACAATGTTTCAAGTGTCCTCTGCTGCTCAATGGGCTCACAAGCCAGCAGTTTTTACTTAGTTTATGTAGATTATAGGTTAATTGTCATATCTGACTGAAGGTTTGGTAGGACCTCTTTGTCAAACGGCCCTCTAAATGTGTTTTGCCTGGGATTTACAGTGGATTGTAAGATCTTATCTTGTGTATTGCCACCTCTTGAAGGATTGCTGCTTATCATCATGAATCAGGCATTTATTTAATTATTTCGAAACTGGAATCGCCGTCTCTTCCAGGCCTTGCAAGCCCCTGCCTGCCACGAGAACATGGTAAAGGTCGGAGGCTATATTCTGGGAGAGTTTGGTAATCTCATTGCTGGTGACCCCCGCTCCAGGTATGTTCCGTTTTTTTACCCCCGACGAGGCACGACGCCGACATTTTCAAAGCTTAAACACTGACTTAACTGTCCCACTCACAGTCCCCTGGTCCAGTTCAACCTCCTCCACTCCAAGTTCCACCTGTGCTCCGTGCCGACCCGCGCCCTGCTGCTGTCGGCCTACATCAAGTTCATCAACCTGTTCCCGGAGACCAAGGCCACCATCCAGGAGGTCCTGCGCTGCGACAGCCAGATCCGCAACTCGGACGTGGAGCTGCAGCAGCGCGCTGTGGAGTACCTGAAGCTTTCGTCCATCGCTAGCACCGATGTCCTGGTTAGTTCTGCCTCGTTATTAGGTCTAGGGATGAATGATAAAATAATGTTGTAGTCTGGAACTCCACTATGTTGTCCGTCTGCCGTTATGAGATATATATTTAGTCAGATGTTAGTCAGATGTCCTCTCGTTTCCCCCTAGGCCACAGTCTTGGAGGAGATGCCTCCCTTCCCAGAGAGGGAGTCATCAATTCTGGCAAAGCTGAAGAAGAAGAAGGGGCCCGGGGCTGTATCCGTGACAGAGCTGGAAGACAACAAACGGGAGGGCGGGGAGTTGAATGGAGGCAGCGACCGGGGTCCGGACACATCGGCCATGGCAGCGTCTAATGCTGTAAGCAGACTCTTTGTTATATCATTGAGAATGAAACAAGTTAAGTTTCCGTGGCTCTGCTGAAAGTTTCCTGTTTTTTTTTTTTTCTAGTCTACCCCATCACCATCAGCAGACCTCCTTGGGATCCGTTCCGCCGCTCCCATCGGTGCGGCTCCAACCAGCGCCGGCAGCCTACTGGTGGACGTGTTCTCTGAGGCAGGGCCTGCTGCTCCTTCCGCTGCTGTGAACGACGACGGCTTCCTGAGGTGAAAGATCATATCATGTCGAGCTGAGATGGTAGAATCAATGTAGACAAAAGTCCAGTATGAGTGGCTGAAGAAGAGAAAGAAGAGGATATAAGTTTCTCTAATTCTGTCAGATGCCATTTTTGTCTTTTTTTTACTTCTGCATGATGTTTCAGGGATCTCATGGCTGTAACCAACTAACTGAAGCAAACATACTTACTGCTCTAACTGTACCTCTCATACTGGACCAACCTTAATGGCAAAAAAAAAGCATCTTAACTCTGTCCTGTGCTCTCGTTCTGTGTCTTAAACTGTGGTTAAATGTAAGTAGTTGTGGAGTCTGTGGCGTGTCCGTGCTGTTAGACAAGTTTAACGTTAACTGACTGACCAGCCAGTTGTAATGTGTCACGTGTTGATCGTCGCTCTGTTCGCTCTGTCTTTCTTTGCTCTATCTTTGTCTGATATGGACCTGTCAACCTGGAGGCGTTCGTAGTCGGATGCTGTATTAAAACTGCTCGAAATTTATTTAAATCAGCCGCTAAGGGCTCGTACTTGAATCTGGTCTTTATGCTGACGATTGATTTTTCTTTTAGAGACGTTGAAATCAGTATTTAGGTTAGTCTTTATCTCACATTAATACAGCGTGTTGGCAAAACGCTCATTAGTAGGTAAGTATAAGTCTAGGCCTAGTTACAGATAGGTGATTGGTACAGGAATGTTAGCTTGACCCCATTGAAGTGTTAAAGTTTTCTGAGATCTCTTTCGGTTCTCTTTGACACTGTCGGCGAGCGTCCCCCCAGCTTTGGCACTAGTCGGACTCTTTTCACTGCCTTTTCAGCCAATTCAGCATATTGAAGTGGCAGTTGAATGAGTCAGTGGGGGAGACAAGTCTGATTGGCCAGTTTAAGCAAACCAGCGCGCAAGAAGAAAAACAGCAGTGACGAAAGGAAGCAAAACGACGGGAAGTCAACGTCTTTAAAGCCGTCATTTAAATAAAAACAAAAATAGGGGGTGTCCAACATACGGCTCGTGGGCCAAAAGCGGCCCTGCAAAGTTACTTAGAGGACGTGAGTGTAACTGCTGTTCCTCAGTGTTCCACTAGGATGCACTGTTGTGTAAGTGCAGAAATAATGCACGCAGAACTGAACAGCAGGTGGCAGCAAAATTGCCTTTTTTTTAGCAATTGGCTATAAAAAGTTTAGTTTGTTAAATGTACACATTCATAAAGCAATTGTTCTATTTTTGATCTAAAACAAAATGGGAAAGTTAGCGTTGTCGTGGTTAATCTGCTGCTATGTTCGTAGAATACTGCCACCTGCTGGTATGAAGCGTTATTTCTTTTTACGCAACTCTGAAGCGAATGTGTCAGCTAGCAGTAATTTTTTGCGGTGCGTTCAAGTGCAGCTTTTTAGCCCAGACAACATGCGACAACGTCACATTCGGGCCTAGGTACCGCTACGTTTTTTTTAATTAGTGGTTAGTACTAATCGACGTTTGTTAAACATAGTTGGACAGCGTGTCTTCAGGGTTGGCAGGTCCTCAACACTTGTCTGTTCTTTTTAATCTTGCTGTGTATGTGACTGTCTTTCGTCTTTTTTTCTCTCCTTCCCTTCTCTCCATTTCCCTCCGTGTGCCTGCCTGCGTGCGTGTGCGTGTGCTTTTTTGATTTGAATGTGCGTCCGTCTCCCGTCCTCTTCCGCGATTGGACATTGACAGAGATCTGGAACCGCCCACTGAGACCTCCGATTCCCTATTGGTGGAGGGTTCTGGTGACTCAGAGTAAGGGCCCAGTAGTAAACTACAGAAGCGGAATTAGCTAGAGAAATACAAATATGGCACCTCCACAGTGTTTTACTTTTTATTTTTATCTTTAACGTATCTTGTCATGAGTTATATGTGCCGTAGCTCGATGGAGTATGAGCCATTTAGGTTTGCATAAAAGCACCTGACTTGCTCTACATATATGTTGATGCCTTTTAAACACATTTAGCACGGAGACATTGACACAATCAGCTGTTCTGCCGTCCATTATCAGGAGATGACATGAATACAACAGACGGCGCCGAAGCAAAACAAACCTCAGCAGTTCTGTGGAGCTTTTTTGCCATCGAGCTCATTGTGTTGTGATGTATAGCTTGCCACTTTCGCTCTGACGAACCCGTTCTGTACGCACTGGTGCATTAAGGGTGCACTAGTTTTACCTGACACGAGATCTGTGTGAGATACTTTAACTGTCAATACAGAAAGCAAAGTGTGAGCAGAGCTTTAGCAGCACTGAGCTGTAAGCGTTCAGTCCACATTAACTGCAGCGTAAAATGCAGGAACACTGACTTGAAGCAGAAAACGGTGTCACTGCTCAGTGTCAACAACCGGATAGGTCGCGATGCGATACGATCTCTCTGTCCTAACCACATTATCAGCACAGTGTTAGTCATAAAAACCAGATTCAGGTTGTGGGAAGAGACTGAAGCACAACAGGATGAACACACGCACTATAACATGGTTTCAATTCGTGACAAAGGAAAACTGCTTTACTCATCCAGTTAACTGATGTTTACTTGTGCTGTGTCTCTCAAAAAAGGTTTTTAATTTAACAGCAGGAGGTTCGTGCTAGAGTTGTCACGATACAATTTTTTTATTTTTATGAAATGCAATGTATTTGTTCAAGATATAAATACTTATTAATTACTTATAATGTCAGTGCCTTGTTTAAAGCTAAAATAGTTCCAAATGTGACTTTTGGAGTTTGTTTTTTTGAGCAAAATTAGTGATGCTACCGATGACGATGTTGCCGCTCGGGCCCGGTGCTTCTGCTGTCGTGTGTGTGTTGTCTCATGTTTGTGACTGTAAGCCGTGCGCACGTCTGGGCGAGACAGAACTTTGGCTTGTTGTTGCTATCGAAGTGGATCCGTCTTCATGGAGTTCGTTCTTGCCGGGAGAAACGCACGAAAGTCAATCAGCTAACAGTCGGGCGGAAACAGCCTATCATATCCCTGGGCGTCACCAGTAACAGCCAATCATTCAGCAGCTGTGTAGTTTGGTTGCAGTAGTTGCTAGTGGGTTTGTTTACAAGGGAGTAGCAGTGAGAAGCTGGGAGGAGAGTAGAGGCGCCCGCTATGTAGCAGAAACTGGCACCGGTAGTATAGTAATCCACGGTAGTACTGTCGTGTAGAATTTCTAGCGTTACGATTTGGCACCGCGAGGTACCGTGGGTATCGTGCAACTCTAGTTTGTGCACATATTTTCAAATCGTTCTAGATAAGGTTAATAATGTTTGTCTTATGTGTGTGTGTTAAGTTACACTTGTCAGACTCTTTGCTTGAGAGCGCAAATCTGCCTGTGTTGCGTACGTCACACACTTCAAGAATCACATAGGATAAACTGAGCGTAGCCGCTTTCACACCGCAGCTGCTTGAGGATCAGGGCCGCTGTGTGGTGTCTTCTTGATTACATACTCGCCCCCAGTCAGCTGTGTGAGGTGTAGAAAGCTCATCATGTGGACACGTTAATTACAGAATCACTTGTGTCGCCGCGGCGCTGTTACTCACACTTCCAGGTTTCAGTTTTGTTCCTTGTTGTAATTATGCCCCACAAAACCAGTTTCTGTTTCATTTCCGTTTTCTGTCAAAGCAAACTCTTTAAGCCCAATCCAACTCTTATAAAGTGGGACAAATGCTGTGCACAGACACGCAAATCTAACATCAACACTGTAATGCACGGCATCAAGCTTTATGTGTAGACTACGTTTGTGCTTTTAAACATGTGAACAAAAGTAGAGTGATAGTCGCAGTTGGACAGTTTTAATAACCTTCTGTTGTTTTGGCTCTGTACTCTAAATAACCAGTGGCTGGGTTAAAATGCTGACAGCCTAAAGTGCCTGTTTCCCCCCCAGTCTGGATAGAAGCTAATCAAAGCTGACAGTCGGCACTTTACCCTCATAGCCAGCCGCTGAGTACAGTTCCAAATACCTACTGTCTGCATGAGTATTTTTTGCAGTTAAAGGTGCAGGTATCTTTCATTGTGTTATGTCGTTTTTGTGCAAAATGCTTTTACTAACCACTTTTGCATTTTATCCTTCTTTCTTCTCCTGTCTCGTTTCTCTTAACCCAACCTTCCTCACACCGCTACTTCATCCTGTGTACGACTGGACGGCTTTTATTTTTTGTTTTTTTCCCCATTTCCCATTTCTGCTCTGTCCCTTCATCCCTCATTTGTCCCGTTGCCTGCGTCCATTCCCTCTCTGTCTCATTTGCGGGCTGCCTCTCCTCACCTCTGTGCTGTCCTGTGGTCTCTCAGCTCTGCTCCTCCCTCTGAGGATCCTGCTCCTCCTCTGTCTGAGGCAGACGAACTTCTTAACAAGTAAGGTCTTTCTCTGTGCGTACCATTATGTCATGTGTTTGCCTAGCTGTGGCTCCTGCACACGGTTGCATGGGAACTTTGGGATCGCCAGGATCTCTGCGTTCAGTAAAGTAAAGTGGTCTGATCATCTAATGCCGCATTTCCACTAGCACGGTTCGGCACGACACGGCACGGCTCGGCGCGCTATTGCGTGTTTCCACTAGCACGCAGTACCTGGAACCGGGTACATTTTTGGTATCACCTCAGCCCTGGTTCCAAGCGAGCCGAAGCGTTACTAAAACGTGACGTCAGCCGACTGCCTTCCACTGATTGGCCGATGAGTGTCGTCACTGGAAGCGTCATAACCGCGCGACGACCGCCTAGAATGTAAATAAAAACAAGACGCGAGACAAGACACCACTTTTTACTGCTTTTTGACTTGGAACGAGATGGCTTCTCAGAAAAAATCCGCTCCTTGGTCGGTGGAGGAGGTCCAGACGTTCCTGACTCTGGTTGCCGAAGAACGGATTCAGAGGGAGGTCTTCCGGATTTGTACGTTGCTCGGCGCCGTGTAAATGACGTCACAGCGGTTTCGCGCAGCCGTGTTATGACGACCCCGCCCACGTCGAGGAGGCACCAGTTGTAATGGAAACACAACCAAACCGAGCCGAGCCGTGCCGTGCCGTACCGTACCGAGCCGAGCCGTGCTAGTGGAAATGCGGCATAAGTCACAACTGCAGAATTAACTATTAACACACAAACAGATAAACAGTCCAGACTAACAAATATGTGACCCACTGTGCTAATTCACCCTTTGTTGACCTTGTGTCCACCAATCAGAAGGATAACCTTTGTCAAGACCGGGCTACTGTCTTACCTTTTCTAGCTTACACAAACAATAGCAATACAGGGTCCATTCCCAGAGAAAAACATTAAAACCTGTCGACTTAGTTACCTTTGACACTGGTAATTATGATTCTTTAAAAAGGGGGAAAACATACAGTCAGTGGCTGCGTTTACATGGTCTTTAGTATCCCGATTTTGAGGCTTATCCCGGCTTTGAGCATATCCGGAATATGGTGTTAACATGGAACACAGAAACCGGGTTATGCGTGTGTTACGTCTTTTGTTTACTTTGCAACAGATTGCGCAGTGGAAAACTAGCGTCACGTAGCTTTTCCTTTGTTTTCTGCCATCTAAACACGTCGTTATGTTTAGTTCTTTCATTGGTTTAAGGGAAAATTCTGTCTCTCCGTCGCTCCAAAAGTGAGAAGTTCTCGTTGCCGCCATGTTATTTGTATATCTGGTGCACAGACAGTGGGCAGCCGTCAGAGATCGGGATAAGGTGTATACTATCCTCTATCGGAGCACTCCAGGTAGCAAAGCCGGATTTCTTGAAATGGGGAAATGGGCATATTCCGATTTCTGAATTCGGGATATGGTGTTTACATGGACAAACACAAAACCATACTTCAAAAATTCGATTAAAATCGGGATACTAAAGACCATGTAAACGCAGTCATTACGTTTGGGAAATAACCATAAATAAAAACTTCAAACCAATGAAAAGACCAGTCATTTTCCCAATGTGAACTAACGTTAGCACGGTTGCTAGCATTAGCCGTCTCGTCTCCATGTTACCTCGAGACTATAGCATGTTTTTCTTTGGAGACGGACCCCTCACATTGCTTTTTTCCGTCTATCCTAGCAACAGTAACATAGGAAGCCAACCAAAGGTCAGTTGGAGTCTTAGGTGCACAGTGACACTAAAACCTCAGCCCTCAACCCAGTTTAATGTGAAGCATGGTGGAGGCAGCATCATGGTCTTGGGCTTTTCTGGATGCAGTGAATTCCCTTTTCAGACAAATTACCTAATTAGGGCTGTTCAACTAAGGTAGCCTAGAAATGTTGGTTGGAGGAACAGTCCAAAACTCTCTTATAGACCTATAGGAGTAGCTTCTTTTTCCTAGTTTGTGCCGTGATCCTTCAGTTTGCTCAATAAAGACCAAACTGCCCTTGGTTAGGGTACTTTGGTTTAGTCACATTGTGCTTGGACTCACGGCTTAAATGAGGATCTGACCACATTTTTATAAAACCGACGCAGAAATCCTGGTGATTCTTAATGGTTCACAAACATTTTCTTGACACTGCTCAAGGGTTTCTGTTCTGGTGGTGGTGTTTGATCAACATAGTGCTGTAATAATTTGGGCAATGATGATGATGGATTCCTGAGAAAGCATTCACGCCGTAAGATCTGTCACTATGCCGTAGATGAATGGCAGTTAAACGATTGATCATTACACCTGTTTCATTTGATGTGTCCTCCTTAAGATGAACCTCTTTTGGACACCGTGTAGGCCAGAAAGTGAACATAATGCAGCAGCAGACATGTGGATTACTTTAGAGTAGGGCTGCACTTAACGACTGCTGTTCATTATTTATTAATTACTCATTTAACATTTAGTTTGATTTTCATGTCGTTTGGTGTAAATGTATTTAACACAAATGCATTTGGTTTAGTTTACACTGATGAGACAGAGCAGGAGGTGCAAATTCACACATTTAAAAAAATTTACACAATTAAAGACCTTTTTCAGTTATCAAAATTCCCTCAACTAATTATTTAATCAATCATCTAATTCCTCGTGTTAACAAACGCCTCCCTCTGACTGTGCGACGTCTCACCTCTGTTTGATAACCCTGTAAACGCCTTTTCCGTTCGGCAGGTTCGTGTGCAAGAACAACGGGGTTTTGTTCGAGAATCAGCTCCTACAGATCGGCATCAAGTCAGAGTATCGTCAGAATCTGGGTGAGTGGTCTTCACGGAAGAGTCGGGGGCTGAGGGCGGAGGGAGGGGGCCGCGGTCATGTGGACTCAGTTCTGGTTTCACACCATTTGGATTTCATTATGAAACAGTGAGATATGCGTATAGTTTTATTTATTAGCATGAAGTCACTGCTGTGAACACGACTCTGCTATCGGACGTTCAGCCCTCTTCAGTGAAGTTGCACATCCGGATTGTGTAAATTAGCAATAAGCAAATCAAAAAGCAAGAGCCTTCTCACAGTTTTATAATTGAGGTCCATGCACTGTTGACCTGTCCTGCCGCTGCTTTACACCATTTATTATGAGTTCTCAATAAACTACAAGCTGTGATAATAAATGAAATAACCTTTAACAACCATGTCTCTCTCTCTCTCTCTCTCTCTCAGGGAGGATGTACTTATTCTACGGCAACAAGACGTCGGTGCAGTTCGCCAGCTTCACCACCACGGTCACCTGTCCTGGGGAGTTGCAGTCTCATATCCTTTCTGTGGATAAACGAGGCGTAGTGACTTAAAGAAAACTTAAATAAGCCACTGAGGCGATCTGGGAAAAACGGTGAACAGCGTCCACTGCGTTCCAAGTATTCGGATTCTTGAAATTCATTCATTTTCAGTCACAGAAGAAGATATAAAAATATGTCCCAACTCCATATACTTCACCCGGCAGCATTCTGCTGAGCTCCCGGTGGACGCGGTCAAAAAACAGTTTGCGTCCCCACAAACGCACCTCATTTCCCCCCCCCCACCTGTATCTCAGCACTTCCATACTAGTGCGCCCCCCAGGTAAAACCCCGGTACTGCAAGTAAATGTGCAAACGCAGTGATTTACAGTATTTTCCGGACTATAAGTGGCACCAGTTAAAACATGCATAATGAAGAAGAAAAACACATATATGTCGCATTTTGGGGGGAAATTTATTTGATTAATCAGCGACCAAGAACACATTACTTCTTGAAAGGCAAGTTATCGTAATAACAACAGGCTGAATAGGTGTCTGGTAGTTATTCAGATAACTACAGCATAACAACATAACAGGACAAAGTTTACCAAACTCTCGATCTCACTCCAAATCACTAAATCCATTGAATCCTTCATCCTCTGTGTCACTTCTAATCAACTCAGTAAATGCTGGCACACAAGCCTAGAGCGCCCTCTTGTGTTGACCAATGTGAAAATACCTAACATGTGAAGTCGCACCTGAGTATAAGTCGCAAGACCAGCCAAACCATGAAAAAAAAAAGTGCGACTTATAGTCCGAAAAATACGCTATTCAGATTCTTGAAATTCATTTATTTTCAGTCACAGAACAAGATATAAAAATATGTCCCAACTCCATATACTTCACACGGCAGCCAACCCGTACCTCAGCTACATGCACTTCCATACTAGTGCGCCCCCTGGGTAAAACCCCGGTACTGCATGTAAATGCACGAACACAGTGATTTAAATTAGACAACTGCAGTATACATATATATATATAGTGGCTCCAGCATGGCTACTTTAAGAAAAACAGTTGAAAATCTATCTTAATTCATGCACAGCTTAGACTGACTCTTTTAGACGGACGTCCGTGGTGGAAAAACACACCAAAACAGCAGCACTGTTAAACAAGGGAATGCGTAATCCGTGACTTATTTTTGTAACACAGCTACCTACAGTTGTCACTTATGTATGTTCACGCTTGTAAATCATTACAAAGCTGCTTAACTTTCAAAAATGTAGGGCTGCGTTTACTCCACAGAGGAGTGTGTGTGCGCGTTTGCTAGCAGTTTAGTAAAAAGTCAGCTACGGTCCTTAACGAATAGCCACAGCTCAACGTTCAGACCAAACCAGTGGAGCCGCTGGTGGAGGGCGGAGCCCAGATTCAACAGGTCCTCAACATCGAGTGTCTGACCGACTTCTCCGACGCTCCTCTGCTCAACATAAAGTTCAGGTGAGCTTGCACAACCAACCCGAGCCCTGAAAGTGTGTTTCTGAAGACGAGAAGATTGAAGCGACGCCGAAACACAGCAGCTGTAGGCGACGAGATGAATTAACTTCTGTGTCGGCCTCGTTGTTTTAATCAGATACGGAGGAGCTCTGCAGAACCTGACGCTCAAGCTGCCCGTCACCATCAACAAGTTCTTCCAGCCAACTGAGATGTCCTCACATGACTTCTTCCAGCGCTGGAAACAGCTTAGCCAGTAAGTGTCGGTCGGGTTTGTGTGTGTGTGTGTGTGTTTCATCGGTTGATTTATAGGTTTTTCCATCATCCCAGGTTGGTCCGCTTTGGTTGAGCCAAGCCACACACACACGCTGAGCAGCTTTTTGTTAGCAGGGTCGACTGTAGGCAACATATGAAGGTCTCCTCCCTCTTTGCACAGATGTAACTGTTGTACAACCGACTAAACGGAGAGTTTGAATTCTTTTAATCGTCTCGTTTTTATCTGTAATCAGTAACTTTGTAGTTTCTACCTTTATCTGTAAGTCAGCCGTGTTTCCAGGTTCGTCATATCAGCGTTACTGATTTCAATTCGCCTAAGATCTGCCAAATACAGACTTATTCTGCTCTGTGTTGTGTGTATACATAGAGTAACAACTCAAAAAGGCTTGTAAGCTAATTTTTAACTAATACAAATCTGCCTTGGCTCTCTGTGCAATGCACCACACCAGAGCGTTTCAGTTCTCTACCATGTTTCAGCACGACTAAACATGTGGGGGGAATAAAAACTCCATTAAGATCCCTCCTTTCTGACGCTCCTCTGTCTGTGTGTGTGTGTCTCTCCTCAGGCCTCAGCAAGAAGCACAAAAGATATTCAAGGCCAACAACAGCATGGACACCGAAGTACTCAAGGCTAAGGTACGGCTGCATCTCTCCTGCAACTCCTTAAATCTCTTCATTATCCTCATCTGACTCCTTAATAAACGCCGTAACTCTGAACGCGCAGTAACACGAGCACCAGGCAGTTAATCTTTGTTTACGACTCACCCAGCTGTGCTTTTATACCCCAAGTACTTCTAGAAGTAGAAGTGTTTAAATCTTTGCTCCTCCGTCACAGCTGCTGGGACTAGGAACGGCCCTGCTGGACAACGTTGATCCAAACCCAGAGAACTACGTGTGCGCTGGAGTGATCCAGACCAAGGGCCAGCAAGTGGGCTGCCTGCTGAGACTGGAGCCAAACGCACAGGCACAGGTACAGTAGGCACAGCACGTACGGTGATCAGCCAGAACATCATGACCACTGACAGGAGAAGTCAATGACGTTGAGCAGAGGCTGCGGTAGACTTTTTCGTTGTCAATCGTTTTTGACTGACGGGCTCATAAAAATCCCGTCATTATCTATTTTTACCCGTCACTTTAATTTTTTAAATTGATAATAAATACATATTCAACAATATTTAATTTTAATTAACTTTAAGTACTTTTTTCAGAAGCGTATTGACTTTAAATGGTGACAAAAACAACAACAACAAAAGTTTCGGCTGTCGACAGTCAATGCTGCCGACACGTCTTGTCCATAATCGGAACGGGACTGCTAGCATAAGCAGCTCTTAGACAGTACAGCTGTGTTAAAGAGCTTCAGTGGTACACTAACTCCATTTTTGTAGTTTTGTCATTGAGCGCTGTCGTCTACTGGAGCAGCGTGCGTACAGGGCGGCCATCTTGGAACAGGGCCACTCACTCTTACAGTGCATTACATCTATGGAGGAATGGTGTTTCTACACAATACAAGTGATTATAAATCGCTCAGTTGAAGACCAACATCTTTTATTTACAATCTTCTGTCAGAAGCTAGTCTGCTGATAACATTAAGTAAAATTTATATTTGGGTAGTAAAACCATATTTTCATCATAGCTACATGTGTGACGTTTTTAACAGATCAATACGTTTGAAAATCGGTCCAAAATTCAGCAAATAATTCTACTTTGAGATTGAGGAGTACCTCTTTCCTTCGTACGTTCATGCACCGCTGCCTCTGCTAGCCCTGTACCAAGATGGCCGCGCTTTAGGGACGTCCCTCCACAGTCGATGCGGCGTCTATGTATATATGTCTGTGATTAGCCGAGCTCTGACGTGTGCATCAGTATAATCGGTCTACCAGGAAATCGTGCACCGACAAAAGTTCCACGATGTTTGGAACGCAAACTGCGATGAGAGACAAGAGCCAATTAATAAGCTCACTCGCCACCAAGTGGTCAGGGTGTGAACTGCAATCTGTCAAAATGACGGATGGCATTTAAAAAAAAAGAAAAAAAGAAAAAAGGTCAATGACGCGAACCCTGACGTTGAGCAACTTGTGACAATACATTGTTCTGTTGGGAATCTTTTGGTCCTGGGATTCATTCATGTGGATGTTACTTAAACATGTAGCACCCACCTAGACCAGACCAGACTCCTTCTCATATTTTAGCCTGGACTGTACCAACTCTGTGTCTCTGTGTGCAGATGTACCGCCTGACCCTGCGCTGCAGCAAAGACTCTGTGTCCCGGCGTCTCTGCGAGCTGCTGGCCGAACAGTTCTAGAGTCCGGGGGCCTCTGTTGGACCAGTACTCCCACCATCCCCACCAGCGACCTCTCTCCCCACTGGAGCCCCTCCTGCCACACCTCCTCCTCCTCCTCCTCTTCCTCCTCCTCCTCCAACAAAGAATCTTTGAGTTAAAAGAAAAAAGAAAAAAAAAAAGGTGTAACCTACATAAGGGAAAAAGCAGCCGCTGCCAGCAGCAGCAGCAGCAATATTATTGTCATTATTCTTGTCCCAGATTCTGATTCCAGTTCATCTTCTACTTGTTTATTAACATGATGCTACATTCTTCGTTTTTGTTGGTTTACCTGTGTAGCTGGTGTGTGTGTGTGTGTGTGTGTGTGTGGAGCGAGTGTGTGTGCGTGTGTGCGTGCGTGCGTGCGTCCCGTGGTTGTGCTGGGGTCTCATTCTGCTCCATCCCGACTGCTCTGTAGTACTGACGCTGTGTGTTTTCTGTGTGGGAGAGGTGTGCAGAACATTCCTCGAGGAAGTCAAATGGGAGAAACGAATAACGACACGACGTCCCCCTGTCCCCCCGTCCCCCGCGCTAGACGAATGAGACAAGAGGGTTCGAAAAAATGCACTTAAGATGTTGGGACCCTAAAGGATGAGCCCCTTCCCGTTCTTTAATTTCCCCTCAAACGGGTCGATTCCTCTCCCGAAGCCCCTGCGATCAAACCCCCCCCCCTTTCACCCCTCTTTCCACCCACTTTGCTTCAATATACTAGTGCGCTTGTTTATGTTATTGACGTGTATGTAAATATGTGCCAGTGGATGACTTTACTGCTTCCTGAGACATTCCCGCTTCGTTTAGAGCGCTGCTGATTTATTTTTTTTTTCACACCAGGCTGGTTCAGGACGGACACTATGCACAGGTGAAGAGGACCTTGTCCCATCCGCGTCGCGGGTTCCAGCCGCTCGCCGTCGAGAAAGCTTAGGGAGCTGATCGAAGCGAGGGGGGCGGTTATCAGGTGGAGAGCACCTGAGCCTGTGGGTGAGACGGACTCGGACGGGGACGACTAGATAGACGACGCCGTTAAAGGTTTTAGTTGATCCACCGAGTCATGAGTGCTGTTTTTTTGACACAACCTTTACCTGCGATTAGAGTAGAGCACAAAACGCCCGCCTGAAGGAGACGGCAGCTCTGTAGTCGGAGAGCCCGAAACATTTCCACACATCCAGATTTTTCCCGCTTCTCCGAGACCAACGCCAACCGATCTGACGTGTAACCAACCACTACAGTGTACGTTAGTTAGAGAGACAGCTCGCCCGCTCGTCCGCCGCTTTACCCGCCGCACACAAGCACTGACGCCGCGGGATGTGGCGGGGGGGGGGGGGGCAGGATGTGAGACGCCCAGGTGTCCATGACAACTACAGGGGAGGGGTCGGGTCGGGGGGGGGGACTCGGTATACATGTGTGTGAGTGTGAGCGTGGCTGGATGCAGGTAAGAAGAAGGACAGAGAGACAGAGAGAAGAAATTTAAAAAATAAAAGAAAGAGAAGAAGAAAAAAAAATAAGACGAAGCCTAAAGACATTTCTAATACATGATCACATTACATTCTGTGGTTGCACGGCAATCACGGGACGTGGAACTTTGTAGTGGAAAACGTAGTCATTTTTTTTGTCATTCTGTGAGTGTGTGTACGTGAGTTTGTGTGTGCGTGTCTATGCAGTATCCACTAGCTAATGCAGCCTCATGTATCGGTGTTAAGAACCTGTCCAATACCTGTGTTAGAATTAAGATTTACTCTGTAATGAAAAAAAAAAAATGTGAAAGTAAAACTATGCCATATATCCGACGCGACGCCTCCTGTCTTTTGTCACCACGTATTGACCGACTTTTGTTGTTCTGGCATTCATGTGGATGTTACTAAGACATGTAGCACCCACCTAGACCAGACCAGGTACCCCCACCCCATAGCAGTGACACCCATCCCAGCAGGATGCAGCCACAAAAACGGTTTAGGAACAAAACCAAGGTGTTGACATGGCCTCCAACTTCACTAGATCCCAAACTGATAGCACCCAAAGGCCCCCCACTAACACCATCCTGCTTCCAGACACCACAGGACACCCCTCAGAAGGTCTATGTCCATTCTCTGATGAGTCCCAACTGTATTGGAGACACAAAAAGACCTACACAACATTAGGAAAGTGGTCATAATGTTACGCCTGATGCATGTAACACTGTCGCATTTAACTGGGACACAAACTGGACTCGTAGTGATCCATGCACCGCGCACATGGACAGTGTGTCCTGCCTTAACCTCCAGTGACCTTCCTGCTCTTCGGGCCTGTGGTCTGTAGGGGGCGCTGGCGGCCGTGTTGTGTTTTTTTTTTGTGACAGTCGACCAATAAATCTGCGTGTTGTTTTGGAGCAGGAAAGCCTCGCACTGACATTAAAACGAGCATCAAGAGCAGGTACCGACGCAGAGGGGATATTAAGAAATAAAAAAGAAAGTTGCGTTTGCTTTTTTTGGTAAAAAAAATAAATAAATGCACATGTACATGCACGTTTTTATAAAAATGTTTTGTTTGTGTGGCTGAGGAGCAGAGAGAAGACATATTTCCCTTGCAGTGTTTTAAATTAAAATCAGGTGATCAGAGGTGCAGAGTCTTTGCAGTAAACAAACAGTCACATGAGTTGTCTCTAATGTGTGCATGTCTTTCTTCCTGCGGGCCTTAACGCGGCTGTGCCAGCGATGAGCTCATTTAGTTTTATTTTTACTGTGCACGAGCCAAACGGTCTCTTATTTGTTGCATATACAGACTATGTAATGTTGATGACAGCCTGACGTCTCTCTTTCATTTCATTTCCACTGCTGCTGTTGCTGCTGCTGAGACGCCTTCTGCGCATGCGGAGCTCCGGCGCGCCGCTGATTGGCCCAAGATGACATCATGCAGCCCCCAGATCTATTGTTGGAAAGAGGATGAGCTCATCGTTGAAGAAGACGCCAGTTTGACGGAGCGGAGCAGAGAGAGGGGAGGACGGAGAGCAAACGCACGGACCTTTTATTCATCAGAAGAGAAAACTCCTGCAACCTCCTGCGACAGGACGCCTCATCCTTCCTCCTGCACCAGAACAGGACTTTGGGGAAGGACGCTTTGAGTGAGTAGCATTAAATAAGCAACGTTATTGTTTTGCATGTGTAAAATAATCATGATTTTTTTATTATTTTTTTAAAAAGCATATCTTTGCTATTTCCTGTTACGCGTAACAGCTGTTATCTTACAAGAAGAAGCTGCAAGATAGTAAAAAATCTTCACATTTTCTTTGTGCTGATGGTGTAAAGACGCATTTTGGACATTGTGGACAACTTATTTTATGTAATCAAAGTTGAAATATTTTTTTAAAAAAATATATATATATATATTAAAATAAATAAATAACATGGGTGTTTGTTTTGCTGCAGATATGGTTTGGTCTCAGGAGAGAGATGCTGATCGGACCCCGATGTCCGTCATCCTGCCCCGGCTCTACCTCGGAGCAGAGAGGGACGTGACGCAGGTAAGGACGAGGGGGAAGAGAGTGCATCCAGATACAGCGTGATCAGCTGTCAAATGCACTGCGTCGGTTAAAATAGAGAAAGAAAGAAATAAAGCGCCCCCGATCAGTCGATTAGTCGATTACTAACCGTTTGTGCGGATAAGTAGGAGTCTGGATTAGAGGGAACAGACAGTGTTTACTTCTTCAGACAAATATTATTTTTTCTTATAGATCTCTGTTGATGGTTAATAAAAGTGAAATTAATTGAAAAATAATCTAAATCAAAAACTAAACGGTCCTGCATCTTGGCTTTGGGGATTTATTATTTCCCCACAAGCTATGACATAACGCTTTAAACCAGACCGAGACTGTGAAATCATCAACATGTCAACTCTTTGTGTGCCACTTCATTAGGCACACTAGTAGTGACTATCCTATGTTGCCTTTGTTGCTGTTACACTTTACTGAAATGAGCTCGATGCTGTTTCTGTTTCTGTAGCCTAGCATGCTCACAGAAGCGGGGTTGTCATAGAAACGCAGCATCCCAAATGACAACACAGTCGAGCCAACATCTGTCTCAGTTGTTTTAAACAAAAGACTCAGTGCGGGGCTGTTTATATTACAATGCTTTCGTTTTCACTGGTGTACCTAATGAAGTGGCCGTCAGTTCTGCAGCCTCTGTGTGTATTTGTGCTGAAGTTTAAAGTGTGTTGTGTTTTGCGTGTCCAGGACCAGCTGGCCTCTGTGGGTATCTCCTACGTGCTGAGCGTGAGCCGCTGCAGCCCCCAGCCCTCCTTTCTGCCTTGCTCCAGATACCTTCGCATCCCCATTGACGACTCCCTGCGGGACGACCTGCTGCCCTGGATCCCACAGGCCCTGCACTTCATTGGTGAGGACTCTCTCAGAGTATCAGTGCTCAAAAACATCTGTCCTAGTGATTTTAGTGAGCCCTTTTGCGAATTCTTAACCTACATAACAACCAATTGTCACTGTGTGTGTGTTCAGATGCAGCCATGTCTTCGGGGGCCTCGGTGTTGGTGCACTGTGCAGCAGGAATCTCCCGGTCCCCGGCTCTGGCCGTGGCCTACATCATGTACAGTCTGGAGATGGACCTGGACCACGCCTACAGGTACGACCGTTAACCTGCACTCTTACCCCAGTCAGACCTGAGCAGACAGTCATCGACTCATACATGAAAAGTATTTAATCTGATGAATTGTTCACAAATACTAAAGAAACCTACTGGTTAGGTTTTAAAACTGTCTAATTCATTAAAAGAGACACAATCCAAGATATCACACAACATAGGGAAATGGGAAACAGTAATGTCTTATTGTCTATGGAGGACCAGCATGGCCAAAATTATAATAATAATAAAAACAATAATGATAATTACAATAATAATCAGCAACACATTGTATAAAGGAGGGACAATTAAATGGGAAAGTGAATAAATAAAAGGATTAATACAAAGTTGAATAAATACAAAACTGTATTTGTTCCATTTATGTCACATTTTGTATAATACTACCTTTAAAGGTGCATCATCTAGGTCATAGGTTAGTAGGTCAATCTACAGACACTGATGATAACAGGTAACTTTGGACTCAACGGGGAATAGAACTAGCATATCATAACAAAATATTGGTGAAATGAATGAGTTTCGTGGCCAATAAAGCGTTATTTAGAGGCTGCTTTTCGGTGCCCCATTCACTTCCACTATATGGAAATACGATGATCAAAATATCGCCCGAATCACAAAAAAAGTTATATGGGTGAGTAAACGATCGTATTTTATGCCAAAAATAAGGTCCAGGTTGTAAAAAAATAAAAAAAACAGTAATTCCCCTTATGGGAATGGAATATTTTAATTATGACAGTTAAAAAAAGCAAACAAACAAACAAACAAAAAAAACATTTTTAATGAACAAGCACAAGGACATTTTATAATCAACAAAAAGAAAACCTATTCTATTTTTCAGGAGCTATGCACATTTTGATGGGCAAAGAAGATCATGTGTTTTGTTTTTAAATTACCATAATAACGTGAATATTTTATGTAGCTACAAATAGTGGCAGCCTGTGCAGCTCATACTGAACATAAGCTGTTGAAGCAAAACATGTCATTCTATGGACAAATGTATGTAAGATTAAATAAAGTTTCGGCGAATAAAATGTATTTTAAGAAAACTGTTGAATGTCAATCCAACTTAGCTAGCTAGCTCTTATAAAGTTAAGCTAGTTCACATTACGTCTGGAGTCGGTTCCTCTGGTTTTGGCCAACTCTCTTTAAATATTTGTAAATCTCCATGATATAAAAAATCAAGAGCAAAAACTTTTTAAAGAATCTGAGTAACATTTAAAATTTTATGAGTGAACAAAACAAATAGCTACGTGAGAGTCGTTTTCTCCATCAAATTGAATTACAGAGCAGGTGTGCGACCGGTGTTTGTTTAGGGTCTGGGTGGAGGCAGCTTTGGGGTTTAAGCACAACATTATCTGAAACATGCAAAAACATTTCCGATTCTTTATGAGACCAGGGCGTAGTAAATTAGACCCTGGTGAGCCGCCATAGTGTTAACATTGTATGGGAAACCTCGCCTGTAAAATCAGTCAGTTCAGAAATTAGACGCTGCACCATCACTTCCTGTATCTGTGTCATGGTGTCACCACTGCTCGGCCCCTTTAAGAGACTGGCAGTAGGTGACTGCAATAAAAGCTGTGAGTGTGAACATAGATCTTGACAGATTCTTTTGAAGCGCGGCCACCAATATAAATATTGGGCCTGTTTTTCAGAAGCCACATGTGGCTGGTGAACATGAGGGCACTAATTCTCATTTCACTTCTGTACCTGCTCTAAAAAGATATTGACACAAAAAAACAGCAGACATAGTTACACATTAAAGTTTATTTCCTGAACATATTCCTTTATGTTCAGCAACTTTTTAAAAACCAGATGTTCCTAGCGTAGCAGCAGTTTTATCTAATTTTAACGCTTCCTGTAAAGCTAGATTTGGCCGTGTAAATATGTAATGTTAGTAAAATTAATGATAAATCGGGACATCCCTGGAAAGTGCCAAACATGATGCTAGCTTGGTTAGCATGCTACAACCATGAGCTCCATAAAGAGGCTAAGCCCCGCCCCTTTCTGTGGACACATCGTGATATTATTTTGGGAAATATAAATATAGGTAGTCAGTAGTAAGAAACAATCATTTTGTGAATTGTTATATGAATTACACGTAGAAAGTTTGATAATTTAAAAAACTAAATTTTGCAAATAAAGGCAGTTTTTTGAACAAACATCATGCTTGCTGGGTCCTCCATATATTTGTGTTGTATTGTAGCTCCACTCAAGATCTGGACACTCCAGTATAGGTTATAGTGTAAATACACATCCTAGCATGAGAGCCATTTATTTATTATTCCTATTATTTAATCTCTTACATTAACTTTTAATTCTTCTGCTTTATCTCTCAGTGGTTCACACAGCGCTGTCGTTAATGTAAATGATTTGCCCCAATGTGTGAGAGCTGTTTTGGTCCTAACCCACATCCTGTTTGTCACATTATTAGGTTTGTTAAAGAGCGTCGCCCCTCCATTTCCCCTAACTTCAACTTCCTGGGCCAGCTGCAGCACTTCCAGGGTGCCCTGAGCCAGAAGGCCTCCGGTGGCGACTTCTTCATCCAGCATCTGGACAATCGGAAGCCCCCCGCCGATGACCGAGTCAACCGGTCTCAGAGCAGCAGTCAGAACAACAAGTGTCAAGCTGATAGTGTCACGGGGGACTCGGCGCACCACAAAGACAAAACACAGCAGAGGCACTCGCTCTCAGGCGACAGTGGAAACCTGAGGCAGAAACCTCTGACTCTTTATTTGACTCAGCACATCCAGGCGCCACGTGAGAATTCAGCTTCAAGCCCCTGTGAGCCTGTCAAGCCACTATCAAAGCCCACACAACTACAACTCCCATCAGGCTCTGCTTCTCTGTTGGAGAAGCGTAAAAGCCTCACCCTGTCTCTGACGCCTCTGGGAACGTGCCCTCCCTCATCAGAAAGAAGCAGCAGCAGCAGCAGCAGCAGCCGGCAAGCAAGGGGAACGTCCACGACAAAAACTGTCCACAGTAGGGAGACGGGGGAGAGGCCCGAGGCAAAGACACAGAGTAACACCGGCTCCCACCGACAGGCGGGGGACGCCAACAGAGAGCAGAGTCCCTCCCGAAGCAAGTGCAGCAGAGCTGAGGTGAAGGAGCAGGGCCTGCTGTCGCCGTTCAGCGTCACCCTCAGCAAGCTGTTAGACTGGGGGGAGAGGTTGCTGCTTGGGGGGGTGTTTGTCCACCCGGTGAGGATGGGGCAGCCTGCACTGCCGTACAGCTGCTGAGGGCGAGGTTTAGTTGGTGAGGGTGAGTGGTGTTCGTGCATGTTTGTCAAAGGAAAACCAAACCACACAGAACCATTGTCTTCTATTTATTTATTTATTGCAGAGCTGAATTTTAAGACGTATAGAGGAAACCTACACATGAATGCATCGTGTTTATTACGTCCTGACAGCGGTCCGCTTGTCTTGTCATTTGTAAAAGGCGTTTATTTTAAAAGAGTTTTGGCACAATGGCTTGAAATGAATTTGATGATAATTAAAGATGATGTTTCAACTACGTCTCATTGGCCTTTTATTTGTTTATTTTTCTCCTGCGAGGATTCAGTTTTGTGCGGCCGTGAGGTTTTTAGGGCTCATTAGCACAACATTTCTAATTGTTCTGCCGGGGTTCACGTGCAGTCTGAAGAAAACTGCTCAGAAAAAAGTAATGAGGTCAAAGCGTGGTACTGCAAACATTACCATCATACATTGTGTTTTCATTTAATTTATGAATATATATAGGTTTGAGCAAACTGGGTCACACATTCTTGCTGCCGTACCACACTGGCTGGTAACAGCAGGTCTATAAAAAAATGGTTGTGGGAGGAACAGAAATAGTCACTTCCAGGTAAATGTGAACATGCATTTAGCCTAATCTGCATTCGCTGGTTGCAAGCTACTTTTAGAGCCACTATGGGTCACTAAGAGCTCACAAACAGTCCACAGGTCTCATTGTTGGAAGGTATCGCTCACGTTGGACGCCTCAAAAAATATCCAGGGCATTAGCTACACCAGGGACCACAGTGAAGACCATCATCAGCAACTGGAAACAACATGACTCGTCAGTAAGTTTGGTTAATACACCGTCAAGCATAACATTATGACCATCTTCCTAATATTGTGTAGGTCTCCCTTGTGCCTCTAAAACAGTTGTGACTCATCAAAGGATGGACATGGGTCTTCTGACGGTGTCCTGTGGTGTCTGGTAACAAAATGTTGTTAGTGGGGGGGCTTTGGGTCCTATGGGTTGAGGGGAGGGGCCTCTGTGGATCATCCCACAGATGCTTGACCAGTTTGGGATCTAGTGAATTTGGCGGCCAGGTCAACACCTTGTGATGTTTTTCATGTTTTTTTAGTTGTTCCTAAACCGCTTTTATGGTTTCATCCTGCTGTTGCCATCAATAAGTGTCATTGCTATGGGGTTAGGGTGTCTGGTTTGGTCTAGGTGGCTGGTACACGTCTAAGTAACATTCACACGAATACCAGATTCAAAAGTTTCCCAGCAGATCAGGGGCACTTTGTAAATTCATCCCGCAGACCAGATTAAAACCTCTGGCGGTTTCGTCTGACACCGCTGTTGTAGAGTATTTAATGTATGGCATTTTATTCTTTGTTAAAGCCCCTCTGTGAATTATTGTATTTATGTGTGTATTTATTTATTGTAGTTTTGTTGTTTCACGCATACAGTGACAATAAAGATTTTACTATTTCTTTGCATTTTTGTTTCTAACTACACAACTCCCCCCCACCACGAGGGGCCTCCTTCTATCTACATTATGACCAATTCCACTAGTTTTAAGCTGAGTGGGTCTTTTCCCCGGACACCCCCCTCCTCTTCCCCAACCCCCCACCCACCCACCAGAACTTAGGACCGCCTCTGATGATAACATCTGCTCCAGGAACAGTTTACTTTGGACCACAGGTTGCTCCGGTTGCTTTCGCTCTTAGATAAGCCCTTTTCTGGCAAGAGTCCAGAGCCGAGGTAGAGCATGTGTTGCCTCGGGGCTCATATTTCTAAACCACGGTTCTCCACGTTTGAATTCAAGTGCAATGACTTTCTGTTCTAGGGGGGATTCCAGATAACACCGAAACCCCCCCCCCACACACACACGTCTGCCAGGTTTAACCACGAAGAAGTAGCTCTTCGTGTTGCGAAACTACACGTTTGGTATTTAAAAGCGAACGAGAGAATCCGTACGTGATGAGAACCGACGGATATGTCGGTTTAATCGAGAAATAATCGATAGTTCGAGTTGAATTAACGTTCTGAAAGTTGAATGATGTCAGAGGATATAGGCGACTCTAAATGACCAAATAAGGAAACTGACACATGAAAGAGGAATTTATTCATTTTAAATGAGAGGAAAAGCTGCGGTACGTTTGAGTGCATTTGGCTCCGTCGTGTCTCTCTTTTCCTCCCCTTTTTTTTAATTTTATTTATTTAAATTGAGGCGAGTAGCACAGAGAGACACGCGGGGCTAGTGGTGGGCGCACAATATTGCGGGTGTTTCTCGAGGAGAGAGAAAAAAGAGGAAGCAGTTCCGCCCTCAGAAGCTGCCTGGAGGCCGAGGAGAAAAGAGCAGAAACAGGAGAACAGGGGCGACACGAAGCCCAAGCTCTACACTGGTGGGGGAGAGAAAAAAAACACAAAGAAAACAGAAAAGGCTATTTTTCTTTCTTTCTCTCGGATGGACTGTGGATCTCCTCAAGCCGGACTTTGTCTCCCAGATGTGGCGCTGAATGTCGTGGTTGTTGTGCGCAAAGAAAGAAACACGTCGTTGTAGAAAATGATAAGAAGTTTCTGTTTGAAGTTGCGCCGATAACTTTTTTTTTTTTTACGCTACACAGGCGGGATAAGTCGAGTGCTTCCCTTTTCTTTTTCTTTTTTTGATTTAGGAGTCAGGACTCACGCCCTGGAAGTTTGTTGTTTTATTTAAATATTTTTAAGGAGAGTTCAAAATGAGTGGAGAAGAGGAAAGATTCAAGCTGGTGGTTGTTGGAGGAGGAGGGGTGGGGAAGAGCGCTCTGACCATCCAGTTCATCCAGGTACAGGCCCTACACATCATGTGTCTTCTTCTACTTTCTAATACTTTTAGCTCAGGGCTTTCTTCTTGAAGGTAAGTGGTCGTCATGGCGAAGTAAAGCTTAAACAAAGGCGGCTGGACTTGTTGGAGTTGCTTTGCTGCTCATCCACATTACTTCTTCAGCTGTAAATCACCCACAGATGTTCTTAATGAAAACCTAGCCCCCCCCCCCCCCCCCCAGATATTTGGAAGTTAAGAAGATGACTAGAAGAGTGGTGGAACGTCTTTAAGAAATCTCAACAAATCCGGTTGCTTTAGTTTTAGCTTTGTCTTGTGCCGTTTATGTCTTTGTTTTATCGGGAAGAACGTCCAGTTGACTTGCTATTCTCGAAGGTGAGGGTTCAAATAGTCCATTGGGCGAACGTCCCATCAAGCTAAAAACCCAAAACCCTAAAACAATAAGCTAAACAAAGGCAACTGGACTTCTTCAAGACACTCTGAGTTCAGTTGTAAACCACCCACAGATGTTGTTAATGAAAACCTAGCCCCGCCACTAGACTTTAAGAACTCAAGAAGCTACTTGGTTGAGCAGTGTAACATCTTTACATTTGGCTTTATATATTTGGGGTTTAGGTCTTTTTAGTTCATCAGTTAAGCGTTCAAATAATCCATCGGATGGGTGTCCCACCGAATCAAAGACCTAAGACACCAAACGCAAAGTATTTTATGATATTTTAAAGCAGAAACAACGGGATTTGTTGGGTTTTTACCACTCATCCAGTTAGCTTCTTCTCTTCTTATATCTAGTGGGGGTTTAGGTTTTATTGGCAACATATGTGGGTAGTTTTCAAATGAAGAAGTTACTTCGAAAACTCGGAGGGTCTTGAAGATAACTCAAAGCAGCACCGTTGCCTTTGATGAGCTTCGTTTTTTGCGTTTTAAGTCTTTAGTTAATGGGACGTTGGGATTCCAGATGAACTAACCCACTAGTCATTTAGCACTGATGAAGCTAATTGGATGAGCGGTGTAACATCTTTAATAAAACACAGCAAATCCAGTTGAATAAATCTCAGGAATCAGTGTTTGATTTGCACATTGAACCACAATAACAAGATAAATCACGTATTAAATTGTGCACGGCAGTAGGTCAGTAATAACAGTGTTTGTCCAGATTATCAAACAGTCCTCCACTGGATTGTTGTCTTAAAAATCCCATAGAACAAAGCTGAAACCAATGTATGAGTTTTCTTGTTTTGCAGCGCTCACCTGCACTAGTCAGACCATTGTCATGTGAGTTTCAGATGTTCCACCCACAGATGTTCCTAATAAAACCGAAACTACACCAGTCATTTTGGACTGAAGAAGCTACTTCAATGGTGGTAGAGTGTCAAAACAAGTGCATTTGGTTTTGTTTTAACTTTGATGACTGAGAATATTCACAGGCATGGATACCTGTGAGTGCCTAGGCTTTTACTGAAGTAGAAAGCTTCAACCTAGAGGCCCTGTTTAAGCCAGTCAGCCATTCTCCTACCTTAAGCAACTTTTTTCCTACCCTCCTGGCAACATCTCCTTCTTGCACATGATAAAAATCACGTTGGAACTTGCCTGCAGTGGTTAGTCCATCACAGTGAGCTTCATCTCTGCTTCATTAAAGTCGCGTTGGACGGGTGTCAACGGCGGTATCAGTTCTGGCAAAAGTGAGCGTGCAGATGTGATGTTTGTGATAACCGACTACCTCACGGATACCTTTGAACTGTTTTGGTTAAAACGCACCAAAGGCCAAAGATTTTACCTGCCTTGACTTGCACTTGATTGTAAAAAGAAGTTATTGGTTGGGGAATCTTCCCAACTCTATGCAGTAATGACGGAGGTGGATAATGATCTTATTGTGGATTTAGAAAGACAAGCCAAAGCTTCGAAGAACAAAAGCAAAACCCAGGAAAGGGATTAAACCCGTTCTAAATTCAGGAACACTGTTGTATGGCATTAGAAATGTGAAGTATACTCTCACTTGGCAATTTATTAGGTACTTTAGCAGAACGATTAACGGTAACATTTAATATTTCTGCACAAGCTGTGGCATACCACGAATACCATAACCGTCATGAGGCTACGATTTAGATCCAAAATCTACAAGTCCAGTTGCCTTTTTTGAAACTTCTTGGATTACCATGACCTGGGTGACTGAGAACCTTCACAGACGCTATGATTAAGAGCAACAGGCATTTTTTTTCACTAGTGTACCTAATGAAGAGGCAGTTTTTCTTGGGAGTAGGCACAGTTTTATGGTGTCTGAGTTTTATCAGTCAATAATCTTGCCTTTAGCCGTATTAGTTTGGTGGGCGGAGGTCCACTCCTAGATGCTGTGGAAGTTGGACACGTTACACGTAATCTAATGATTTTACAAGTTAGACTTAGATAAACTTTATTGATCCGCAATGGAAATTGTGAGCAAAGGAAGATTAACATATATATAAAAGTAATATCTAGTAGTATAAAACAAAAAGCTAAAAAGTACAGAATTAGCATGTGAGCAGATGTTGTCGCTGTCCTTCATTTAGCACGCGTGTTACACTGGTGTGCTATTTTCAGCGCACTTTATTAGATTTTGATCAGCAAGAATTGCTAATTAAAGGACCGTGCCAGTAATAAAATAATGCCTTAGTTATTGGATTATTTAGTGTGGTGAATGTGGTTGCTTAATCCCCTCTTGGTAGCTACTAGCTTGGCAGCAAGTTCACATTAGATGGCATGAATTAAAGCAACAGCACTAAAACTGAGTGTAAAACCTGAAAGCTGAAGTCACACTAGTTGGTGACAGTCTGCATGAGTGGTTGGTACAAAAATCTGTGCGTGAGGGGAACAGATCTGACCTGACCTCAATCAAACACGTTTCAAATTTTTTGAGTCGTCGTAGGGTAGCGTGAACCGATTACCATCCCAACTGCAAGCAGGTGTTGCCAACAGCCAATTAGAAGGAGAAGGTGGGACACGGGAAGTAGCATCAGAAGACGACGGGAAGTAACAGGAATATGAAAACAGCAAGAGCGTGAGAGTGGTGACAAAGCGAATCTGGACCACAGACGTGGCCTATATAACGCTGGTTGCAGTGCATACAAGTGTCGCCCTTGTGACAGTTTGATGCGCTTCAGTTGGCTTTATTTGGTTTGACAAATCAGGTGGTCTGCGATGCCTCATCAGGAGCAGTTGTTAAGTGTGTGATCCACAGTCTTTGAGTCATCCTACAAAAATATGCTGAAGCCAGTCTGTTAGTGTGTACTCCTACTCTTTCCAAAAATCTGTAAAGACTCTTAAAGTTGTGTAGTGTGTCCCCCAGCTTTAAAGTCATCAGCATTTCTGGTCAGATGTTGTGTTGTAACAGTGAAAAAACAGAAATACTCACAAAATTGTCCTTGTTTTATGGGATGGGTATTGTTTTTTTTAGCTAGGTCATGTTTAAGCAAGCATTCAAGTTTGGACAAGAAGTTTGTTGGAATTGTAAAGCAACGATGTCTGCTCACTGTTAACTTTAAATGTGTCCCGCAGTCCTACTTTGTGTCAGACTACGACCCCACCATCGAAGACTCCTACACCAAGATATGTAACGTGGACGGAAAGGAGACCCGGCTGGACAGTAAGTCACAAATGAATGAATCACCCCGTTTGTCAGAGTGATTGCAGGGTGTGTTAAAGCTTTTTTGTTTGGATGGGTGTGTTGCTTTTGTGATGTGATACGAGCCAGGCGGTGTGTGTTTGCTCTCTGGAAGTTTCATTCCCTTGTTAGGACTTGTACTGTTGCTGTGCCAGTGCTGTCAGGATAGACGGCGTTGGGCCACACTGGTGTTTCATCGCTCAGTAACATGTGAATCATCGGATTAGCTCTGAGCGGAGCCGCTGCTCCTACGACTTTTTTCCGCTGTAATTTCACTCCACTTTGAGAGTTGTATGTTTTCTTGTCTACACCTCGCTTGTGAAAAAAGTATTACTGCAGACCACACTGCAATTCAGAGAAATGTAAACCTCTTCGGCGAAGAGTGCAAGTAGGAAGTCATTATCGCTAAAAACCACTAAGAATAAACGCTCATTATATGTTTTTCTTCGGGCGATGTGTACCCAGATGTTGCAGTACGTGCTGTGGGTGGCTTAAAGGCTTGGGCAAGCTCATCGTGACACGCAAACGCTGTGCCTAGTCACTAATTCTGTCAAAATCCTCAAAGGGAAAATGCGCTTCCTTAGCTACAGTTTGTGCTGCTCATGCTTCTCTGTCTCCCTGAGCCGAATGTCATATGACACGAGCCAAGCTCATAACACGAGATGTTTTAGTCCAGTAGTAAAACAGTGATCTCATACTGGGTGCTTGAGATGTAAATAAATGGCCTTGCCAAAACAAGCTCCTTCAAAGGTAATTTAAGGTTTCAAATCTGTTTTCTGTGTTGATATATTCCTGCGCTGGTGCACTTGTAGCAGTGTGTGCTGCAGGCTTAAGACGCCGGGAGTCTAGAGGAGCTTATGGCAAAGAAATGATAGTTACTAATGTAACCATGGTCATGTGAGTTCACCGTCTGTCTGGCGGTCAGGACGAATGAGAGAGCAGGATATTTCCAGATAAAAAAGTAGCATGGCACTTAGACGAAGGTTTACAGCAATAAAAGAAAAGAAAGATGACTGATTATAGGTAGCTGTTGTCATTGAAGAGCAATGAAAGAAGTCATTGAAGGGCTGTTGACTCTACGCATAAATTGTACCTTTGCACATTTGACAAATTTGTTTTGCCAATCATTAACGAACACAAACAATGAGCTCATACCCGAGCATGCATTTAGTAATCTCTTAAGCTAAGTACTTTATATTATATTACACCTAATTGTATTTATCTGGAGTACACTCTGTGTGTAAATATGGGCTTACTGTTACTGTAAAATGGGAATAAAATAGACAAGCAGGGATTAAATGTTAAAGGTTGACTATAGCACCTAAGCTTTTAACACTTTTTAATTCGTCTCTTTGTCTCAGTCTTGGATACAGCGGGTCAGGAGGAGTTCGGCGCCATGAGGGAGCAGTACATGCGCTCAGGAGAGGGATTCCTACTGGTCTTCGCGATCAACGATCGGGGCAGGTAAGTGACTGTGTAACCGTGTTTTCACTGTGGGAACTAGGAACTTTTGGAGAGGAACCGTAGGGACCAGGTCTAGATTAAGTTCTGGAGGAATAAGTTTGGCACCAAAATGTCGGCACAGGAACTTTAGGGATGAGGCTTGTGGAGGTGAACATTTCTGGTTGGTTTATTACTTCTGGCATTGATTCAGTCACTTGGTTAGTTTGGGATTGCTCCGTTGGAAGATCTGCTGGACCAATGAAATCATTTGGATTGGCTTTATGCGCTAATGGACAGAAGTGGAGTTGAATTAGTTGACAACAAAATGTCTCTGATTGGCTGTAGGACTATCAAATTGTAAAACAAGCCACCTAAATGAAACCATGTTACCGGACTGATATTCTCATAAATTTTAAATTGTGTGTGGCTGAGCCAGACTACTAGTTTCTTTTCCAGCGCTGGATGACCCCATTTGTGAAGCAGTAACCCACAATCTCACTGTTGTTGCAGCGTCACCATCTTGTGTGGCGTTATTGATGTCTGATAGCGTTCTGTACGTAATGCTGCTTCATTGAAACATTCATTTATCAGCAGCCTAATTTGTCTTATCTGGGTCTGTTCTCTTTCCAAGTTCTGAGTATGAAGAACTTGAGTGTTTTAACTGGAGTTATCCTCCTCCCAAGTCATATTTGCAATGGAGAAAAACAATCGGCCAAATTTCACCAAACTTGACCTCAAATCCAGGATGGATGCTAAACATCCTCACTGGTGAAATATATAACATTTAGTAGTACACAGGACAAGATGTTACAATCCATTGTGCCAAAATCCCAGGCAAAACACATTTAGAGGCGCTGTTCGACCAAGAGGCCCTACCAAACCTACAGTCATGTGATATGACAATTAAGCTATATTCTACATAAGTAAAAGCTGCTGGCTTGTGAGCCCATTGAGCAGCAGAGGATACTTCAAACATTGTAAAACATGCCTAGCTAAACGCTGCTGGCTTGTATGGTCCGCTCAGCAGCTAGCCATAACTACCAAGCAACATAAGAACAACAGATACCTGACTTCCAAGCTAAATGCTTTTGGTTAAAGAAAAGTTCCTGGGATTAAAGTTCAGACACTACATAGCTTATGCGTGTTTACCCCCTGCACAGGGTTTTAGATTTTACGGTAAGCGCAGCAGAGGTGGGCACAGAGAGCTGAATGGTTTGTTGACGTAAACATGTGATGCTGTCTCTCTGTGGTGGCCCGTGTTCCTGCTAAAGAGGAAGTGCAGCAGCGAGCTGTCGCTGGTGGTGCGACAGACGCGAGCGCTCACTGTCCAGCTGTTATTTGAACAGGTACAGGGAGCGGACTGGTGCTCGTGGACAAGTAGACCAGTGTAATGAACACACGCTCAGCAGAACATACGCGACTCAACGACAGATGACGTGGGATTGCAGCTGTGCTGCTCTGCACTGCTTTTGATGGTCTGTGGTTTGCAGCTGAGCTAGATGCACAACAGTAGATATTAACAGTGAAAAAGATGGCGACATATGCCCGACCACTCCAAAGCTCTGTGGTTAACAGTTCATAAATTAATGTGAAAATAGGACGGATAGGATTTATGATCAGTGGTCAGTGTATGGAATATTTCTTTGTACGATATACCGATCAGGCATAACTTTATGACCACTGACAAGTAAATAACATCAACATCTCATGACAGTACAGTGTTCTGCTGGAAAACCTTTAGGCATAACATTATGACCGCCTTTGTTATATCTCGTAGGACTTCCTTGTGTCTACAAAACAGTTGTGACTCATCAAACAATGGACATGGGCCTTGTGAGGGTGACCTGTAGATGTTGTTAGTGGGGACCTTTGGGTCCTATGGGTTCAGGGAAGGGGCCTCTGCATGCAAGTTTCCCAGCAGAAGATTGAATTGTCACAAGACAGTCAGTTACTTCTCCTGTCAGTGGTTTTAATGTTGTGGCTGATTGGTTACAATTATGATTCTAAATGGCAACCTCAAAATTAAAGGCCGCCGATCCGTCCATTGTCGTTCGTGCCTGTAAACAGTTCGTTAGCGCTTATTCTTTCCGTCCCTACAGCTACCATGAGGTCCAGAAATTCCACACCCAGATCTTGAGAGTGAAGGACCGAGACGACTTCCCCATGGTGCTGGTCGGAAACAAGGTTGACCTGGACCAGCAGAGAGTGGTAAGATCCTCATTCATGCTCCGTGATATTCTCCCTCCACCCCCATTGTTCCTGGAAGATAGTGGAGGACAGGCAGTGGGAAAGTCCCGGGGATCTCATCAGTGTTTGTCCGAGGTCAGGACATGTCAGGGAATTTATGAATTTCTGGTTGAGTCAGACCTCGGTTATTGCGGAGGCTAATGTGTTTAGCTGACCTGGGGGAGCTGGAAAACCATAGCAACAAATCACACTAAAAATAAACACAAAATAAACATCCTTCACATATGCTTTGCAAGTGTCAGTTGTATTAAACCGTAGAAGCAAACGGTAACCTACGCTTGTATCCCATCGTTGCCGCAACAATAATGTCTGGTTTAAGTTTAAAGACGGCAGTGACTCTGATCTGACCGGAGGTTGCGTTTTGTTTACTGCAGATCTCCAGAGAAGATGCTCAGGCTTTTGCCAGAGAGAACAGGATCCACTACATGGAGGCTTCAGCAAAGAATCGCTACAACGTGGACGAATCCTTCTTGGAGCTGGTGCATATAATCAGGTAAAGCTTTGTTTTGGTTTACCTTCCTATTGTGCGTTTCACAAGGACGAGATGTTTGTTGTGCAACAGATTTCCATCCTTCTCTGCAAACGTAATGTCTTTCCCAGCCAGAAGTCAGATGTTGTAACCTGTTTAAAAAAAATTAACCAGCGAAACAAACACATTTGATTGTCACTGAGTCATTTGGGGGGGGGGGGAAGCTGAAACCGGGTTCTTGACGTCAGTTTGTAGCTTCTTTATCGCCGCTTCCCATTGAAAATCAACCTTTTCTAGTTCTGGTACACATTTTAGTTCTTCAAACTTAAAAGGGAATTACCATTTTTTACAACCAGGAACCTTATGTCTGGCATAAGATACGATCGTTAACTCACCCATATAACTTTGGCTTAATTTGGAGTTGTACGGAAGATATTTAGATCTGCGTATATCCATATAATGAAAGTGAATGGGGCACCGAAACGCTGCCTCTAAATAACACATTATCTGCCACGAAACTCGTTCATTTCACCAGTATTTTCAATATTGTCATATTGTGTTGACAAAGTCGTCGTCCACAAACTCAGAATCAGAAAAATATTCAACCATGTTGCAAAAAATAGCAGTAGCAAATTACAGGTAAACGAGCTGACTGTCGCTCAGAGATGACATCATCCATGTCAGAGGTTAGTAGGTCAATCTACAGACCCGGATGATGATAACAGGTAACTCCAGACTCAACAGGGAATAGCACTAGTGTATCATAACAAAATATTGGTGAAGTGAACAAGTTTTGTGGCAGATAATGTGTTATTTAGAGGTTGCTGTTCGGTGCCCCATTCACTCCCACTATATGAAAATATGCAGCGCTCCACTGGATCTAAATATCTTCCGAATGAGTGGGTGAGTAAACAATCGTATTTTATCCCAGAAATAAGGTCCAGGTTGTGAAAAAAAAAAAAGGTAATTCCCCTTTAAGCTGCGATTCACAAAAGAACGACAGTAGCTGTTTTATCTTTTGCCACAAGAATCACGAGGGAAACTGAATAAACGCAGCTTTCACGTTACAAATAATGCTCGGATGTATTAGATAGACGTCTGATGACTTCCTGTTGCAGCCACAGCTACGCTAGAATCTGATTGAAAACCCTGATTGGGTTCATTCAAATGAAAGAGCGTTAGCTGCTGTGCTCAGTTTGCTTGCGGCAGGATTATGGCGGCAACTGTTTTTCCATCACTGAATATACCTGGAACATGGATTTAGCTTCTTGCTGTCGTCCAAATTTAGTCCTAGGACGCACAGAATAAATTAAAAGCAAAACTTGTGACAACTCTGGGGTTTCAGAACTTATAACAATGAGTCGATTGCCATAACGTAATGTGTTCAAATGTATTTTATTCAGAGTGATTTATTCCTTCTTTTCTTCTAAATTCACAGGAGGTTTCAGGAGATGGAGAGTCCTCCTCCGACGACTCATCACACAAGGAAAAAGAAAAGTGGTGGCTGCCCCTGTGTCATCCTCTAAGCACTGTTACTATGGACACCAAAGCCTAAACCCTCTACAGTTTGTCCAAAAATGTGTGTTTGTGTGTGTTTGTGAGAAAGAGAGAGCGAGAGAGAGAGAGAGAGAGAGAAGCCGTTTTCACACATACACTGCAGCCCTGAACTTTTCCCAGCACCACCCGGAGAACCTGGACGCGAGAAACGTCTGAATGCCTTGGACCAGGCGTTAAACAGACTCCACGCTGCCGACTCCCCAGTACAGATATGTGCTAATAGAGCACGTAGTCGTCCAGTGAGTCCTGCCCACCTGCCCCCTCACCTACACCAAACCTCTTGCCTGCTGCATGTGTGAAAACGGCTAGAGAGAGCGAAAGAGGGAGAAAGAGACAGATAAGGTGCACCATTATCTTTCCAGATGGTTTCATTTGCACTTTTTTTTTTTTTTTTTGCCAAAAGCAAACTTTTAAACCCGTGTAATCTTTTATAATAACGAGAGAGGATCTTAAAGGGAGAGGTGTCGGTAGCAGCAGGGTTAGTGTGATACAGAAACAGGAAGCGAGAAAACTGTGACCGGTGACACAGAGTTACAGTTATATTAAAGCAGAAACAATCATCACACAATCACCTGTCACGTTACCAAAAAAAAAAGGTTAAGCTGCTGTTTAGAAGGGACGCCATGTCATGCAGGTACAGGTACAGGTACAAGATGTCGGCATCAGCAGCACAGTGTTCAGAAAATCTCTGATAAGTTAGAAACGGTTTATTTTCAATTCTAGGTCTGTAGTGTTCAAGATAATATTAATAGTAATAGTCATAATAAAATGAGCAGACAGTCACATGTAGCGTTTCAACTTGTTTGTGAAATGTGGCACGCCCCAGAGATGAGACATCCATGTGCTTGCATGTCCCGTGCCTCCCTGCAGGGGGCAGCAGAGACCCACAGCAGACCCGGTAAAGGACAAGGGAGGAAACGAGGCTCCAGACTGTAGTCACGTCTCCAGCTGCTGCGTCCTCGCCTTCTTTAAACATAATGTGACAGAAAGATTTAAAAAAAAAAAAAAAACGCAGATAGATAACAGATGTAAATTTTCTTTTCTTGCCCATGCGTTTCCTACTCGGAAAAGAAAGAGGCTAATTCAAAAGTGGATTAATGTAAGGCTGGATAAGATTCAACCTGGCAGTGCAGTATTCACAAAAAACTGTTTCTGTGTCATTTCAGACAACACTTGACCACAAATACTACACTCTGTGTGTTTGTATTGTGTCTGTATTTGTCATATATATATGGACTGCATTGTGGTACTTGCATTTTTATTTTATTCCCCCCGTTTGTCTACATTGTCCATGTACAAAAAAAAAATGATCAAAAAAAAAAATAAAAAAATAGGTATAAAAACAAGAGACAAAGCAGCTCGAGTAGCACTTGAATTGTCTCGCTGTTCATTTACAAGCTTTCTGTAGCTGCGTCACGCCCATCAACGCGTGGGTCCGGGTGGGTCCAGAGTCTCCAGAGTCTCCAGACTCTCGTTTCATTGTCTTTGCCAGAGTCTCTGCTGTCTCACCGGCTCTTCTTCTAAAGACGGTCCGGCTGCGTGAGACGGATGTTTCTGCGGGATCCACTCTGCACGAGCAGCAGGAAGGTCACATGATGACAACTAAGCTGTCTCCATGGCAACAGAGCTAGCTCCTTGTTGCTAAACTCATTGATGTGAAGTGGAAACTTACAGAAAAAAAAAACTGAGTGAACCTTGAGTTGAAATTATTTTTATTTTTTTTTGCTGTAGAGGATGGAAAGCACGCTTTTCATCCTTGAAGTATTATTCTAACATTTGCCAACACAGATTTCTCTATTATTTCAGTGTACGGAGATAATATTGAAACTGTTTGTGTGCTTTTTTTTTTTTTAATTATTATTGTTTTTGGCAGTCGGACAAAAATCACAGACATGATTTACATCTTCGAGCACGTTCCTCTCTGCTTTTTTATTTTCGAAAGAACATATTAGCTGCAGATGTCTGCGTCAAGTTCACTTGAATGGAATGAATGGCGGAAAAAAAAACATGAATAAATAAATGGTTCAGTCTCATATCTAAATACATGTAACGTTTCACTTGTAGTTTTTCCTTTTTTAAAAGGAAGTTCATATTTATATCTACCATTCCAGCTACAAATCACATCATCGGTTTAATACTGTAATAAAAGTCTAATCACTTTTATACGTCATTAAAACATTTATCGGAACGTCGTCTTGCGTCTTCTGTGACTCGTTTTGTGAACTGAAAAGGATTCACGGTGTGAGGCAACAGATGTCAGTGGATTTATTGCTTCATTATTTGTGGGACGTTGTAGAATTCATCTAACTACTCGGTGCTTTATACTGGGGTTGTTGTTTTGAAGCAAATAATGAGCAGCGCAATGATGTTATTCATCCCAGGGGATAAATAAAGTCTATCTAATCTAATACATTTACTCTAAATTATGGCAGAACTATTTCTGTCCTGGATAAATAGATGTACAGAACACCGTGCAGGTTATACATAGAACAACGGAAATAAAACCAAACCCTGACTTCTACAGCGGCAGCCGACCAAAGGTTGTCTTTGAATATATAAAATACTTGATCCTTTGTAAGAAAATAATCAATTAAATACTTGGAAATTTGCAAATTTACATATAAGACTGTACGAATGGTTGTCTGTCTCTCTGTGTTAGCGCTGCGATAGACCAGCGACCCGTACAGGCTGTACCCCGCCTCTCGCCTGATGACAGCTGGGACAGGGTCCAGTGGACCCTTCACAGGACAAGTGGTTACAGAAGAGGAATGAATGAATGAATAGCTGCTATTTCTGATTTGTCCACTGTTTTAGTAAGACACGTGGACAGAACAACACTAAGACCCAGGATAAAAGATGGCAGGCAGCAGTGTGTCCAAATTTAACTTATGTTTCTTAGGAAGCATAGTTTATTAAATGTAAATGTAAATGTTGTTATGCTATTAACGTACTAGTCTGGCCGCTTGAGATCAAATTGAGCTGTATGTGGAACAATTTGAACTATACTTAGTTTGACACCACAGATTTAGACCATTAGAACAAAAGTGCTGATTCAGGCTCTTGTCAACATTCACATTATGACATTAGACACCATTAGGACACTTCTGATTCGTGGTACGTAATGAAGCAGTAATGCTCAGCGTTCGTGCAGAGCTGGACCTTACAGACCACATTAGACCCTGATCTGACCTGATAACGTCGCCTTGATCTTCTCTGACCGGCTGAGTGAAGACCACATGCTTCTAAACCTCACTGAGAGGCAAGGGGACGTAATTTAAAATGTGTCCCTCAGTCACTTTATATGGTTCTAAGATGAACCATGTTTTTTTTTTACATCTAGTTTAATCTCAGTGTCCTTAGCGACAGTCTTACAGAGCCTGAATGCATACTTCTTCATGTCTACCATGAGTCTACTAAGATCCAAGAGCGAACGCAGATGAGCCAAATGTATTTAAGAGAACATTTCTTCAACAGTCTGCATCGAACGTAGAAAAAGCAATCAATTCCCTGCTATATTTAAGGGATGGTATCCATGGCAACTCGAGTAAACACCACTTTATTTTGGAAAAAAAAAAACATTTTTATACAGTTCGTCTCTACAAGACAGGGCTGCACAATAGCTCCTTTACTGGTGTTCTCTTTCACTGCTGGAAATGTTAATATTCATTTTAATTGATTAATTAATTTGTACATGAGACAGACAATGGACCTGGAGACCTTTGGGACTCTTCCTGTCTTTATTGAATGCATTTCAATAACTTAAAGTCTGCTTTTAGATACAGTTGAGGATCTGGATTTATCTGCAGAACACGAGTTTCCTCCTAAATCCTCTGAACCGCCTTTAAAAAACGGGTCCACACCTCTTCCTCTCCCTCTCTCTCCCGTCTCTCCCACGTTTCAGTCTCTTCTCATTTGTGATGAGCAAAACAAATAGGCAGAGAGGGCTGAGCAAAGAGAGGGAGAACCTGCCGGCGTACAGGTCTGTGGAGGATCCTCCCTCCTCCTGGTATGTTGCCAAACTGGTTTGTGTGGTGACGGTGGAAAAAAAAAAAAAAACAGTTTGTGTCCGCAGTTTCGCCACATAAGGAAGTTCACTTTGAAAGAAATACTGGTGTCTCCATGTTTCTGGGACTCTAACGGCGCGTTTCTCCTGGAAAGCCTTGATAGATGGACCAAACTGCGGCCAAGAGGGCCAACGGTGTCGGCCAGGTGAGTGCCAGAAGCTTAATATTCATCGTGGTTGGGCGTCCAGGTGTGTGTGTGTGTGTGTGTGGATCATTTCCTGAAAAGCTCTTCCTTGTTGTTTTGTGTTCATACAGGTTTGGGGTTCGATGGCAGTCTGGTCAGTCGTAGGGGTGACCGTGCTGACCCTGCTGCAGGCGGCCCAATGCTCTGTCATCCGCAGACAGGCGGCAGGTAAACCACACCCCTCCTCAATCAGCAGGGCTAAAGTCAGTGGAGAAACAAACTGCCACTTCAGCACTTGTCCGTCCTAAGTGGCGTCTCCTAAGTGTCTCTGTTTTTGTTTGCCGATGCTGAACTGAAAACACGGGAGGAGAATTACTCTCGGGTTTCATCTGCGTTTGAAAAACTACATCTACACCAACATGTTTTATTTAAGTTTCACATCCCGCTCTTCGCTCAGACCAAATGCCTGAACACAGAGATGTTATCGCACCATGTTCCTCTTCCATGTGCAAAGAAGCACAATGACTGATTCCAGATCTATTTTAACCTCCGTCCGCCAGGAGACCCCGTGCTGCTGGACGAGCGGGCGGCGGCGTCCTTCCTGTCCCGCACGCTGCTCTACAACAGCTGGGACTTCGAGCTGGTGGTGCCCGACAATCTCCAGAGGGAGTGCTACGAGGAGATGTGCAGCTACGAGGAGGCCAGAGAGGTGTTCGAGGACGACGCAAAGACGGTAACGCAGAGTCTTTTTAGAAAGTGACCTTAAAGCTTTGAAGCTTTTTTATTAATTCTACCTTTTCTTGCTTTTCCAGAAAGTACTTTTGGGAAACCTATGTCAGCAGCCACGGTAATATTCATTAAAAGATTCATTATGTCCACTATTTTAGTCGACAGCCTTTAGTGTTTGGCTCATTATGCAGTCAGTAGTCATATGTGAAAATGTGCATCACATTAAGTGACAACATTATTGTGGAATATTATGATACACACAATCAGCCACAACATTATGACCGGACAAGAGAAGTGAATAACGCTGACAATCTTGTGATAATTTAATGTTCTGCTGGGAAACTTCTGGACCTGGCATTCATTCGTGTTGACGTTACTTGGACATGTAGCACCCACCTAGACCAGACCAGGGACCCCCGCCCCATAGCAGTGACGCTCCTCTATGGCAGCAGCCTGGCCTCCAAATTCACTAGATCCCAAACTGATCAACAACATCCTGCTGCCCGACACCCTCAGAAGGCCCACGTCCATTCTCTGATGACTCACAGCTGGTCATAATGTTATGGCTGACTGGCATATATGCACTAATTTTGTTTTATAATCTACTGCTCCAAGTCTGCTCCAAATGACGGTGGTACTGGTTTGGTGTCTTTACAGAGTACGCACCTAAAGTGGACGTGTCGGGTCTGGTGGCGGGGATCGTGGCCATAGTGGCGGTCGCCGTTATTGCCACGGTGCTGGGAGTCTACTTCTACTTAGCCAAGAAGAGGAAGGACGTACGGAGGTCAGGCCAGTAAGTTCACTGATTTTTCTTTGTTTTTTTTTTTAAACAGCTAAAGTAGGAGTGTGTGCGAGGCGGGAAATTGTGACTCTTTGTCCATCGGCCCTTCCATCTGGCACATTAGCTCATAACTTTTTACTGCTGGCTGTGAAAATTTGTGACGGGGCGTTCACGGCCCTCGAAAAGATAAATCTAATGGCTTTGTGACCCGTGCTGAAATTTTGTGAACAAGTCAAATTGGAAACAAATCCGCACAGGTTATGTTCTGATAGGATGAATCTTAACATGGCATAATAGAGAAGTAGTACTCGAACTTGTACTTTTTTTAGAAGATACAGGGCGACGAGACAAATGACCTTCAGAGGAAAATCCAGCTTTGTTTTCTCAGATATCTATCACTTGTAACTTAACTGCCTTGACTTTTACTGACGTATGTTGTGCCGTTGCTTCAGAGCCCCGGTGACAATGGCAGCAGACGGGCGTCCGGCCCCAGAGATGGTGCCCCTGAGTGCTATCCCCGCCCCGGGCCTACCCAGCTACAATGAGGCTCTGACTCGCAGTGGGCAGCACGATGCCCCACCACCACCTTATTCGGGGTGAGTTGCTCTGCTATGCACACAGACTGCACCTTACAGGATCCAGCCTCGTGTTTATAGGTGGTCAGTTATTTCCCACATTTAAATCATTGGATTTTCAGTTTGAACAGGGACTAAGCCTGCAGGGATGATTTGAACTGGCATCAAGCCTGGATCAGGACACAGTCATGTGCTGCTTGTTGCTAAGCTCATAAAGCTAATGAAAGCAGTGTGTCTGTGAAGATTCTCACTCACAGTCCAGGTCCAGGGCGTATCAGAAAACCGAGCTAGACGGAGGCAACGGGACTTTTTTGAGTTCTCGTGAAGAGGTTTAACCGCTCGCCCAAGTGTCTTCTGCAGCTCTGAGAGAAAACAGAAAACAGAAACAGAAAAAAAGGGAGTTATTAACGTAGCAGAAATGCTGACTAATCACCTTTTTATGTTCTGCATCTATTACACGCTCATTTGCCAGTTCATTAAGTACGCCAGTAAAAACAAATTCAAAACGATTTAAGGCAGCATGACGTGGGGAAACAAGCGAAACAACAAGCGCGCTGCATGGCTGCATGAATAAACCTGCACAAATACGTAGTAAAATGATGCACCTCCTAGGCATTTGCGGCCTTCCTGTGCTTTCACACCAAATAAAACCCTTCCATGTGCATGCATCAAGGATACTGTAGACGAGAAAGTTCACAAAGACCTTCCTCTCTTTGACCGCAGGGGGGCGCCAACAGAGCCTGCAGACCCAGGAGACAACTAATGAGAGGTGCTGGCAGCGCCTCTTCGTTACCCCTGATGGGAACTGGTGGTTTTGAGAGAACTTTTCAACATTGTTTTTTTTTCTCCTCATCTTTCCTTTCCCCCCTTATTTTTTGTTTTTGTTTTAAAACACTGTATTTATATTTTTAGTCAATGCTGACAATGTGAGCTGCACAATATGTGCTCCCTGTCCACTACAAGACGTGTTGCTTTAAAGTGGACCGGGCTGCACCATGCACCAAACTGTGCTGTGTGTAAAAAAAATAATAATAATGAGGACAATCAGACTAAAAAACATGTTTTATATAATAAATTACATAACAATTGCACGGGCCTTCAGTCATTTTTTTTTCTTCTTGCAACTTGTCAAGCCAGCAGGACAACATGTGCATTCACTGCTTGGACTGAGGAGGATGTGAGCAGCAACAGCAGCAGCAGCAGCAGCAGCAGATGCTTTTACATGTTGCACAACTTGTGTGATTGTTGCTCGCAGCGTCCGTTTCTTGCCGAAAGGGAGCCGAGTTTCGCTGTGACACACAATGCGTTTGTTGTGCATGACAAATTATTTGTTTGTTTGCGTGTGCAAGAGAGACATCGAGTGTGTGTGTGTGTGTGCGTAAGAGAAAGAGAGAGAGAAAGGGAGAGTGAAAGAGAGAGGGGATGAACGTCAAGCCCAGTCATTCCTCTTAAAAATGGCGTCTTGTGAACAAAATGAGCGAAAATAGCTGATGGTGTTGGTGAAGCAGCAGCAGCAGCAGCAGCTGTCTCCTCTGGATCAACGTGAATCTAGCTTCGCTTATTAAAGCTGCTGGAGAACGTGGAGCATCTGTTCTGCGGCCCATCAGCTTAACACGGGAGACAATAGACAGTGAAATATATGGGGAGAGGAGGAGGAGGGAGGAAGAGGAGGGAGGGAGGAGGAGGTGCTCCTGGCTGCTGTGAAACCCCCACCACCCCTCCTCATCCTCCTCCCTCCTCCTCCTCCTCCTCCTCTCACTCCTTCTCCTCCCCATTCCTCCCAGTCCACAGGCTCGTCGGGCAGAGAAATAAACAGAATCGGGCGCTGAGAAGAGAGAAGACATTCCTCCCTCCCCTCCCCCTCGCTATCTGTCCATCTTCACCCAGCCCTTTCTTTCATGGAGAGGAATTATCCCGCTGCAGGATTCGGAGATCTCGGGGCTGGGACGGGATGGAGTTACGACAGATCGACCAAAGCAAGGTAAGCCTATAAAAAAAAAAAAAAAATGTGAAGAAGCAAAAGGGTTGGAGCTCATATGCTTCTTCTTCTTCTAATGGGTGCACCAGTGGGGCTTAAGTGGTGGCTCTAACAATGCCATGGTACACAGCGGTGCCTGAATGCGCCTCTGCATTCAGCCAGGCTGCATACGGTACTGCTACACGGCCACCAGGCTCAGGTACAGCCCGCCGTATTGTCATTCGGAGGAGGGGAGGAGGAGGGGGGAGAGAGAGAGAGAGAGAGAGAGAGAGGAGGGGAGGCAGGGGGCTGTCTCTAACTAAAATGCATGGAATGCGATGGAAGGTTAATAGTGATACGGAGACGGAGGAGGAGAGGGGAGAAGCGAAGGGGGATGGGTTGCTGGAAGTGTGTTGTTTGAGAAATAAAAATAAAAAAATAAAAAGAAAGGGGGGAAAAAAGAAAGATAATATCTGCACTGCATTGTCTCCGCTGCACCTTTTGTCTCGCTTTTGACTTAAATGCAGTGACAGCTCTCTCACTCGCAGGTTTGAATGGCAAGGTTGGTTTCTATACGCTGCTAATTGGCTGGAGCCGAGAAATCAAAGCTATGCTGCAAAGAGAAATAAAAAATAAAATAATAAAAAATAAATAAAACCACCGTGCGTGGAGATGTGACGAACACAAGCATTTCTGTCAAAGGTGGGGAAATTAGCCAGGCTAATTGCGGTGACAGCAGCTGAATTGAACACGAAAATAACGCAACGTGAAGGGGCCACATTCATATTAGTAAACAGTACTTTACAATAACGTCACGTGACTGACAAGTGTCACCTAATTAAATGTCGGGTAATTAACGTAAACTTGAAATGTGTAAGTAGACGCTGCTGCTTTAACGTTAGCCACATTTTTAAGGTTGCATTTGAACAATTATCCAGCGTGTGTACGTGTGTGTGTGTGTGTGTGTCCGTGAACGCACCAGCGGCATGCAGCTGCAGCCAGTTCCCATCAAACTGGCTCCTCTGCTGGGGCTGTGTTGTTAAACAGCAAGCTAGCAATTACCCACACGAAGAAGAGACACGTAACGCCGTCCAAAAAAAACGCTGGCAAAAAACTTAAAAGTCCCGCTCTGTGAGTATTAAAACTGCTGCTAATTAACACGGGGTAAAGCAGTAGGGTGGCTTTTTCTTTTTTTGTTAATGTTACGCGTCCGTGTTGTTGTTGTGTGTCACAATGAAAGTGCGGCCTCTGGTCATGCTAAAGTTAGCTAGCTCCCGTTAGCTTCGCTCCACGTTAGCGGTCGCCTTGACAACCACATCAGTCTTCCGTCAGACTCCATGGATTCCCTCTCTGCAACCTCAGTGCACTTCTCTCTCTACGAGGAGTGGTGCATGCTTGTACTGTACATGTATAAAGGCAGTTTATTTATTTATTTATTTAATAGAAAGCGAATAGAAATAAAATAGAGTTCATTTATTTAAAAAAAAAAATCTAATTTGTGTTATTTATTTCCCTATTGAAGGCAGACTCATAAATACCACAGTCACAAATGCCATTTATTTTCATTAAAATACGTAGTTATAGTGATAGTAAAGGTTTTTTACTACCCCATCCATCCGTCTCTGCTCTGGTGCTGTAGTTAAAATGTGCATGCCCTTGCTTTCAGTAGTACACGGATGCCTCACCCTGCTCAGGCTGCAGTAAACTTAATTGATATCCTCTGTTATGAAGTGACTGCTAGATTCGCTTCAGGTATTCTGTCACCAAATCACCGGCGGCACCCACTGCAACAGTTATTTCATCCGCAAATAAGCAAATGCTTTTATAAAATGTGCCCATGTTGCACGGGCTTTTCCTTTGTTCTGCCATAAAACCAGAATAAACTGCTTTATTCTGGGGACAATTAAGCGCGAGTTTGTCTTGATAAATGACCGTAGATGCACATTAATGCTCTGCGCTATGCCCGTTTAAGGATAAAATTAAAACAGAAATGAGATAAATATTGTGCTGGGGGGAAAACTGCATGATTGCAGCAGCGGATGTCAACAATAAAATGGGGGAGACGACGTTATGCACACACTTTGTATTAAATAGACATTTTTAATAAAATATGAAGGGTCAATAATACTGTAGACTATAACCATTAACATGAATATGCATGAGCTAATATAAGGTGTCCTGTCACGCACGGAGCAGATGAATGTCATCAGATCAGATAATTTTAGTTATGAAAATTAGTTTCTTATAATTAGAATAGTATTTCTCCTGCTTGGACAATCTGCACTCAGTTGCCAAAACATTAGGTACAGTTGTGAGAAGTCCTCATGACTGTTATAATGTTCAGTTTATGTTCAAACAGCGCAAGAAAGGTGTTAATATACTGGAGGATGTAGTTTGTGTTTGTGTTAAACTATATTGAATTAAACGGTAAAGTGTTTCTGTTATTTAGCCTGACCAGTAACATAACCGGTAGACCAGCATTGCTACAAACACACAGCCTCCAGAATGAAAACACAGCTGAATCGACAGCTCTCGCTTATTTTAAACTTAACGCTGAATACCATAACCTTCATGAAATATTAGAATGCATTAATTTTTCACGAGTGTACCTAATGAACTGGCAAATGAAAGGAATTCCACATCGGCAATTCGAAAGAAAGAGGCCGCTTCTACAATGAGAAACTCGTCTGGCGTGGAGGTTTGAGTGGCAGCTTTAAGAGGAAGGAAAGAGGAAATTACACCAAAAGAATAGACCAGCTCAAAGAAGGCTAAATCGATAAGCACTGTAACGGTAGCTGTACAGTAATACCTGCGCTTTCTTTTTATTGGTTAAGTTAAATTGAGTTTACTCAGAGTCAGAGTGGAACACAACAGCCTATTTGGACTAAAGTTTGGATAATGATGTCTGACCACATCAGACGAGCCGTTTGTCTGCGACGACCTCTGAACGGGTTATCAGTGGCTGTTTATGATGTGGTATTGAAGAGCCACAGGTTTGAAGCCCTGAGTCACTGGGATTCAAACGTGGCGCTGCCCGCCAGGCTCACCCGTTATGTGTTTGTGTGTTAATTTGTGGATTAGAAGAAGGGAAAAATTTCCAAGTATAATTTGTCTTCAACAGCAATCACAATACTTAGAGTAAATGAGACACATTCAACATTTTTATCACCATAAGCTCCTAGATTTTTTTTTTTTGTCCTGAAGTCCTCACCTTCAATGACTGTGCAAATTCCTTCTTTAGACTTTAAAAGGAAATCCAGTACAGCCTGATTTTATAACACCATTGTTTTTTTAATTCCTCTTGACAATATGACCTTACCTGTATTGAAAGATCTCTTGTGGCGTAAGAATAATAGTGTATTTTATATAAAGCTGCCATGAATTCACAATTAGTTCCCCTTACATTGGGTGTTTAGAGTCATATCTGGAGTTTCCTAGGTGGATGGTTCCACTATCATTAATACATCATTGACGTTTCTTGGGTGTCATTGTAAAGGGATTGCCATCAGACGCCGTTCTTATCCTTCATAAGATAACATGAGATGAGACGAGGCCCAGTAATGAGTGGATTGTCGATGCTTGATTGCTTTTCATGAACAAAAAAAGACATCGTGAGATCACTGTCCAATTAACAGCGTCCTTTAGAAGTATCTGCTCTAGTTCGGTGTCTCTGATCCAGACGAGCTGCATCATTAGAGGTGTCGACCCAGACCGAGGGAGGAATCCTGGACACTATTCTGTCACCATTGCTATATTCCTCTTTCTCTTTAATTGTGGACGGACTGCTCTACCAGAGCTGTGAGCGGCCGGTCACTAATAAGATGCCTTCTGGTGTACTAGGGTCTATTAGCGACTAGCTACTCACCTGTAGATACTCGCCTTGTCATTAGAGTTGGATTTGGACACCATCCTCCGATGTTCCTAATAAAAAAACCAAACTCTCCACCATTCATTTAGGATTCTTGATTAATTGGTGAAACCCTTTCAGGAAAACCCAGCAACAAGTACCTTTGCTTTATCCTTGTTTTTTGACCATGCCCCAGATAACTGGGAACCTTCACGAACATACCAGATGTTTCCATTTGATTTTACAGTTCAGTGCGGTTCTTTCGTAGTGGTCACCGTCCTGAAAGATCCATTGGCTATGCGGTGTTGGCTTTCTATCTGTCTGTAGTGGTGCTATCGTCAGGGTTAGTTTAGTTTCTTACCAGTGATTTTCCATCTGCAGTGAGAGGAGTTCCCCAGATTGAAACTGAGAAGGTTTAGGTGTGGCTTTGACTTTGGTGTGAGCAACCTTCTGGTTGATGGCTTAAAGTTCCAGCTTGGTGTTGCATTGGTACTGCGTTGGTGCTGCATTGGTGCTACGGTAGCGCGGTACCACAAAGCGTTCAAAAAATAAATGCCGCAACCAGAAATGTGGCATACTCGTCCATTTTTTGTTCCGTTCTGGTTGCTTAGCTTTTCCCATTCCGCAGAAAAGAATCCATATCATTTGTCTTCAGTGAACTGAAAGGTATTTTTAATATGTGACAAAAATACATGTAAAGTGATACATTTTGATTAATTAACCCTCGATTGAAGCCTTAATGGTTGCCTTGGTGCTACCGAAAAGGCTTTACTTTGATCTGCTAGGTTTATTCTATATTGTGATATCTTCTCTTATTTTTTTTGTGCAGCTTTATTTCTCATTGTGATATAATAAAGATGGGGATGTGGCCTGGAGGCTAGAGAAAGTCGGCTTGGGATCAAAGTACCAGAATGGAAATCTGTGGATGGGTGCTTTTCCTTCCCTCAGCATCTGTATCACATCTTTGTTAGTAGTTTTATGTAATTTTTTTGGTATTATTATTTTAAACCCTGCTACCAGCTATTGCACATTTACTCGACAGGACAGTTAAACTCACTTTGCGTTATACATTTAATAAATAATGGCTCCATCGGTGTAAGGAGAGCAAATCAAGTCCTTGCAAGCAATATTAATGAGAGAGCAAATCATCCCTGGGAGAGTGCATCGCTACTTCCCTACTTCTCCACATGCACTGTAGCCGTGAAGTTTGCCAGACATTAGGGGCCGTGTGTTAAAATGAAAGCAGTTGGACCAGGCATTATATGCATTTAGTCTGCCAGATCCCTCGTACAAAGTCTGTGTGATGTTTGATCGAGCCTATCTCTGAATAGAGCAGGTTATTGTCTGGAGAACTCGCAGTGAGGGAGTGACTGTGCATGCTCGTGTGCGTCATGTCCTGCCTCCTGCACACACTTCCCAAGCGCCACCCCACGCCTCGACCAAATGGAATATCTCACATCTGACGTGGACTGTCGCCCGTTGTCTGCGGCACGTGTGTGAAATAGAAACGGGGGACAATGTCCAGACCTGATTCTGCTAAATTGGACGTCTTTTTTGTCGCACACTGTCTGCCTTCTCTGTATATTCTTTAAACTTGGCTTGCTTCTTTAAAAGCAATTTTCTGAAAACTCCAGTTGGAATTTGACCTAGAAAGGAAAGCTGATGGTGTTAACAACCAATTAGCCATAACATTATAATCACTGACATAGCACTGATTAAGGATACATTAGGTGGCAAGTGAACTCCTTTGTTAGAAGCAGGAAAAATTGGCAAGTAGAAGGATTTGATCGAGTTTGACAAGAGTCAGATACTAAGCTTTGCAGACCATGTACACCCTTATGGTATTCCCTGACTGCAACGGCCTCCTTTAAGCATGATAAGTTGCTCAGCATCAAAACGAAAATGATTCAGGAATCATTTGAGGAACAACAAGTTCAAGGTGTTGACTTGACTTCCAGAGTCTCCAGATCAGAATCCAGTCAAGCATTTGTGGGATGCGCTGCACAAACAAGTCCAATCCATGAAGGCCTCACCTGGCATCAGCTTTCATGGCTTAAATAATCTGCTGTTATTGGTGATCCCAAAGCACACCTTCAGACGCCTAATGGTGTCCATGCATTAATGGGTCAAGGATGAATCTACACAATATTAGACAGGTGGTTATAATGTTACGGCTGACTGATGCATAAAACCAAAGTCAGTTACTTAATCCTCTTCGTTCCCGTGGAACTCAAGGCTACGACTAAATGCTTCCATTTGGTCCTATCCTGTGCTTCGCCCCACGATAGATTTGCCGTCTTCAATTCTGAGGTCACAGTTTTCCACCAGGTGGTTTTTGGCCTCCCTTGTTTCCTCTTTCCAGGTGTGGTCCATCTCAGACTTTGGGAATACATTTGGAGGACATGTCTGAGCCATCTGAGCCATCCAAGCCGTCGATTATGAATTAATTTCCAGCACCACATTGCGACAATCCTTTGGTACAGGTCTTCACCGGCCAAAAAATGCCACGTATTTTCCAGAAACACCCATTGTGGGAAGTGTTGATCTTTCTGTCTTTCTGTCGCTCTCAAGCACTCGCCAGCATTCTGAGCCATACAGCAGTATAAAACCCAAGCAACATGCTTAAACGTTTCAAAACTTACCAAGACATCCTGGTAGGAAGTGTTCTACATCTGATTTGACCATTAGAAGACAGCAGACTATTGTAGCTGTGTGTAATCGTGTCTATGAAATTCAAACCGTATAAACATTTGCTCCTCAGCCTCATGTACGGGAGCTCCAGGTCATCCCACCCAGACTCGGAACTGCTCCACCGGCAAGCCTACGGCACCCCTCACCCCCTCCAAGGCTATGCAACCAACCACCACCCAGGAAGCTCAAGACAGAGCGGAGCCTGGGGTGCTCCTGGACGCACGCTTGGTAAGGTTTGGGTTTGGGTAGAAATACAACCGTACAAATATGGTTTTCCTTCTATTTTCTGTATTTGGACATTGACAATTTGACAATTCATATCAATATTCACATCTTTTGGAAATGCAACATGTATAAATTCAGGAAAATAACATTAAGTGTTGCAGTATTTCCTGTTGGACTGCTCAGGTTGGTGTAAGACTTAGATAATATAATGTTTGTTGCTGCCAGTTTGTCTGAAGGTAAAGTTTTCTTTTCTCATTAGAAAGGCTGCTCTCTCTGGGGAATGAACAGAGGCTGTGAGGTTTATATAAGACGCTTTTTATTTTTTTTATTTTTTGACAATAGATTGGATAACAGTTATATCTTCTGACTAGGCATGACTGAAATACAGAGAGACTGTTTCTGCTTTTTCCTTTCATGCCGACGGCTCGGTGCGAGATTTGTATTGATTATTACTGTACTTGTGATGACTCTTAGGTAGCTCATAACTACAGCCCACGATTTACAGTCTAATTTTGCCATGTGAATCAAATACTAATAAGATACTGGCAGCGCTTAGATTTAGAAAGTGTATTCCATTGTTTTTCGACATGTTATTTGTAGGAAAATCGCTGTGGTTGTCGCTTGCGTCATCACAACATCCTGTTTCGGCGATAAATTTTCGGCCGAAAGTGCATTTTTGGTTTTCGGACGAAAATTTTCGGTGCATCCCTAGTTATTTGACTTTCCTCTATAACATGGAGGTTTCATAACAGCACAACACTAACTACTGAACTGAAAGAACTTGAAATGTTGTTGGGCAGAGATGAGTTACGGTGTTTTAGGCCTTTCAACATAGGATTTTAGCCTTATTAATGACTTACAACTTCCCATTATGAAATGCACAGCATCTATGACACTTTTATTAAGCCATGTGTTGGTTGATATTTCTTTAGTTCTACCTCTTTTTAAACAGCTGTGCTAATCACACTAGTATAGTCTACCAAATAAAGACCATGACATTGAAATTGTATTATTTTCTGGATGGAGCAGAGAGGCAGGTTGTAAATGCATAGCACCATGCATGGTGCCAAACAATTATGGCAGCTCATCTGTGTAATGCTGTTCATTTATATTTTTCAAAGCAGTGATCACCAAAGTAATTGCTACTTAGAATTTGTTCCTCTCTTATACGCTACAACAAACGTGCAACAAAAATAGAAAGTTTGACGAGAATGCATTTTTGCTAATTAGTTTTTTTTATGATGATTATAGGATCTGTGATATAATTTGTATTAATTAAGTGAAGGTTGTGGTTTGTTGCCAGGCCTGTCGGGGCTGTTTGATGCCAGCCTCCACCATGCCAGCCCCTCAGGTCCCGACCCCTCTGTCATGAATCTGATTTCCGCTCTGGAGTCCCGGGGTCCACAGCCAACACCCTCTGCTTCCTCCCTCCTCTCTCAGTTTCGCACTCCCTCTTGGCAGACTGGTGAGTGTCAGCCTGTGATGTGAATGCGACACTAGGAAAAAAAACAATTGGCTTTAGTTCTTATTATTGAATATCAACAATTGAATTTTCACAATGGTTTTCAGTGGCATAGAAAAAGTGAAAACTTGGTAATATATTGAATGTCAATAGTGACTTGCAGTGACCAACACAATCTTTGTAATGTTTTGTCCTGTAGCAATGCATACACCGGCCCCAGCGGAGCTCTTTATTTCAGGGCCACTTCCTGGTTCTGGCTCCTTCCCTTCCTCATCAGCCCTTTCTGCATATCAGCATCCTGGTTCCTTCTCTGGACGATCTTTCACTCCCTCACTGTCCCTGCAGGACGTGCCTACATTTAGCCCAACCTCTAATGGTTTGCTTTCTCCCCATGATCCCCTGCTGCACATCAAAACACCCTCCCAGTCCAGCTTGGGCTTTGATCGCCTGTTGTCTTCCCAGAGTGCCACCTACCGGGGTTCCCAGGAACCCCCAACCCCTCCTCAGTCCCAAGCCTCTTCCTCCTCCTCCAGTTGCCACCTACCCCCACCCCAGTTCAACCTGTTGTCCTCTCAGCTCCACAACCAGTCCTCTCAGCTATATAATGCCTCCATGTTCTCTTCCACACCAGCCCTACCGCCTGCAGCTCCCCCGCAGCCTCAGCCTACTCCAGAAAGGGCGGTATCCCGGCAGGACAGTGTGATCAAGCATTACCAACGTTCGTCCCCAGCCCAGTCGACAACCCTACAGCAATATGCCAGCTGTGGTGGGTCATCTGGTTACCAGCAGATAGTTGGCCACCATCGGCATGCTGGTATGTCCTGCAGTCCTCTAGGGGAACAGAGCCCATCTTCTGACCCCAAACCCTCACCACGGATGGAGTCCCAGACATATCCTATCATCCAAACCCCTTACACATCTTCATCTTCTAGCACTTCAGCTTCCTTGTCATCTGCCTCTAAGGGAGCCAAGAGTTCCAGCTCCACTAGTGGATACTCCTCTTCAGGCTCTGCATCATCCTCTTCCCGTAACCCACATACTCCACCATCGGCCTCCTCCGCCTCCTCTTCATCCTCTTCTAGCTCCAAGACTAGTGCCAGCTCCATGTCCGCTCCCTCTCGTCAACAGCCCCCTCCTCAATCAGCACCGGCACCGCCTCCTCTACCTGTGGTATCCTCCACCCTTGTTCAGCAGCCAGCAGGCAAACAATGCCTATCCCCCTATGGCTCTCAATCTGTGGCCAAATCCAGCACAAGCCTGCCAGACCAGACTCCTCCTCAACAACATGCCCAGTCCTACTCTCCCAACCAGCCTCCATCTGCACACATGGCCCCATCTTATGGAGGCTTCAGCTCGCCTCATGCCCAGGATTTGACTTCTGTACCAGGGGGTACTGGGGGAAAAGGTTTCACTGGTATAGGCCCTGGAGGACGTTCTTTCTCTGCAGAGATAGTCTATGAGGACTCCAGTTTTAACTCGGCTTCTCATAGAAGATCAGGCAGTCCTTCCTTAGGGTATGGGAGTGGGTCAGCAGGGAGTGGACCCATATCAGGAGCCTCTGCACTTGGCAGTGGAGTAGGATCTGCAGGATCAGGGAGTGGGAGTGTTGGTATGGGCAATGGAGGAAGCAGCTCTTACCACCTGCCTGAGTCTAGTACTTCACCCTCTGTCAATTCTACTATCAATCGCCCTGGATTGCATTCTCCTGCTGCAGCTCGTCCTGCACAGTCCCCCGGAGGCTCAAAATACCTGTCCTCCATCTTGTCTCCTCCTTTTATGTCCTCACCACAAGGTTTCCCTGACACACGACAAGCTCAGAGCCAGTCCTACCACTCAACTCCACCCAAGCCAAAAACAGTGACAAACATGCTAGGAGTTGAGCAATCCCAAGACGAGGAAGAGGATGACGATGACTTCCTCATCCACCATTTACTACACGCTCAGAGCTCAACTCCCCACCCTTCCCAGCATCACCCGCATCGTCAGCAACTCCCCCAGCCACTCTCTCAAGCTAGGGATGGGGACAGCAAAGGTGTGGCCTATGATATTAATAAGCTCTCGGAAGAGCGCTACCACCTTCAGAGCGTCATTCGTACCAGTAACACCACCAGCACTACAGGTCCTGGAACGGCAAGTGACACGTCAAGTGGCTTGAATAGACAATTAGAAATATCACAGAAGAAACAACAGACCAAGTCAGAGCTGACACTATCAAAACCCAGTGCTGGACCAGTACAAGGGGTCACTGATTCTCTTTCTCATCCACATAGTACCCACTCACATCAACAACAGCATGAGTCCATGGGTTCCGTGGTCCAGTATGGAAGAGGTGACCCCTACACACAGCACCCACACTCCCAACATCCCCTTCACACCTCACATGTGTCCTCACACTCTCAGCAACACACTCAGCACTCCCAAATCTCCCAGCACCCTCGACACACTCAACATACACAGCACTCTCAGCTTAACCATCCCAGTTCTCATGCGCATAACCACTCTCACTTGGACCTGAAGAAACCTTCAGATGCAAGTGACAGTGTCTACATGTGTAACACACCAGATGTGCAGCAGGCCCGACAAAGCCAGGTCCCCCTCTCTCTGATGGATTCATCACCAGATCCTCCCCAACAAACTCACATGCTGTCGTCTGTTCTTTCTCATACCACTCGCACCAAGATGGATCCCCAACAAGGCCCTCCACAGCAACAGCAGCAACAACAGCAGCATCCATTGAGCCAGCAGGCCATGATGGGTTCAGCTGGAGGAGTAGGGCCTGCGGGTGTAGAATCACACCCACAGAACCAGTCTTCACAGTTGCAGCTTCAGCTTCAGACCCAGGGCATGGATACTCACTACAGCCTTGGAGCCCAGTCCCGAGACCAAACCCGAGGCAGTCAGAACTCAATGTCCCCGTTAGACATGCTAGATCAGTCTCTTTCCCAGGCCAGCAGCAGAGACAATGGAGGAGCTCTTGACAGAAATGGGGGCGTGGCTGTTGCAAGAGGTGAGGGAGGTGGTGGAGACAGGCATAGACAGCAGCACAGACTTACACCCCACCACCATGCCCAACAAACAGCATCAGATCTCCATGACTTCCTCACTGAACCAGATTTGGGATTGTCCACCCCTTCACACCTCCACCACCTCAACCAGTCTCAAGCCCATGCCCATAGTCACAATCTCCACCAACAGCAAGCGCACTCCCACCATCAGCTGTCACACGCTCAGTTAGCTCAGCCACACTCCCACCGGATGGCAGCAAATATGGGAACCCCCCAACAACAGCAGCAACCCCAACAAAGAGAGCCTGAAACACAGCTGTCGCACTCCCAATTAGACCAGCTCAAGCAACACCAATTTGACACTTTGAGTTCAACGGATAAAGTTGGACAGAACCAAGCTCAGCAACAGCAGCAGCGGTTTGGGCCTCTAACATCTATCTGTTTTCCAGACTCTCTCTTACAAGACGAAGATCGATCTTTCTTTCCTGAGATGGAGGACATGTTTTGTTCAGCTGATTACAAGTCGAGCTGTGCTGGGGATTCTGGAGCAGGACAGGCAGCTCAAGACAGCCTTAGCCAGGGTCACGGTCAAGAGGCTATGGAGGGCTTAAAAACAGGTGGTGCCGGTGAGGGCTATGATATGGTTGGTCATCACAGTGATCAAGGCTATGGACAGTACTGCCACAGCCTTCCAGGAACAGGAAATGGCAGTCTTCACTTAGACCTTGACTCTCTGAAGAACCACGAGCTTCCCTCCACTGTGAACACTGACCAGCTTGGCCTCATCCAGTCCCAGACTCCCACTATGGGGTTGAGTTCAGCAGCTCCAGGGGATGCCTCCGTCAACAAGATGATGGGAGCTGTGGGAATGGGTGGAAATTCCAACAATGCAGGTCTGACCTCACCTATGTTCTGTTCGTCTCGACCCAAGAAACTGCTGAAGACCAGCTCGTTCCACTTGCTCAAGCAGCGGCGTGAGCCGCAACCTCCAACGAAGAAAAACTACGCGCAAGAATATGAATTTGAGGATGATGAAGATAAAGCTAACATTCCAGCGGATATTCGCCTCAACAATCGGCGCCTTCCTGACCTGTTGCCTGACTTGGTGTCTAGTTGTAGGAAGGCTCCCGGGGCATCAGGGGTAAGTGGGCTCATTCCACTGATGGGTGACGTGGACTTCTGCCACCCCTCCAACTACTCAACCCTTGGACACCCTCCACAACTCCTCACACCAGAGGGCCCTAAGAAAAGAGGCAGGAAACCAACTAAACCAAAACGCGAAGGGCCTCCACGCCCACGTGGTAGACCACGTATACGTCCTCTTCCAGAGCCTCCTTACTGCAGGGGGTTGATGGGAACAGGGGCTGGAGAACCTAAAAGGGGGCGTGGCCGAGCTCGAGGGCGAGGCAGAAGGGACGAAGGGCTTGTGGAAACCCATCGAGATATGAATAAAGCACAAAGCCTTCCCTATCATCATCATCAACAACAACAACAACACCGACAGCAACAGTGCAACCAACAGCAGCATCACAGCCAGCAGGTAGACCTCCACCAAGCACCACACCAGCAGCAACAGCAGCCTAACCTGCATCACCATCAGCAGCAGCAGCAGCTTTCCTGTTCTCTCCACCAACAGCACCATCCACACCAACAGCAGCAGCAGCAGCAGCCAGCCCAGCTACAGCAAGATCCAATCAGACCAATCAAGGTAAAATAAGAGATAATCTGGAGTTGTAGGTATCAAGAATCTACAAGTTTTGGATTTAAATAGAATTCACCCTATCCCCAAGTTAAACATACAAGGTTTATCCGAGGGTATGACCATTAGACAAACTACAGTTAATTATTTTCTGTATTTACCAACTGAAGGGCAGGCTTCAAATTGTGATATCTCCTTGTTTGTCTACAAGTTTAATCAATCGTCACAATGGAAATGACTCATAGGTGCTCACTATTTAGCTTCAAATCATTCAGTCTTCATTTTTTGTTCGAGTGTTTCAGAAAACTAAAATTCATTCCTCATTCAGTCTGGGAAAAAAATGCACTGCCCTCTATCTCACATGTTTTCTTTGCATGTTTTCAGAGTTCAGTTATTCATTTCAGAGATTCGCTAATGCTCAGACAATTAGAGAAAGAGGTTCTGGTGAATTAGTTTTTCAGGAGAAGTCTTCTTAATACAGGAAGCAGAGAAGAGGATGCTGCATTACTGGCACCGAATGACACTAACAGAAGGATGCTGCAATCAATAGTTAATCATTTTAGTTTGATAATTAAAAAAAAAAAAAAACATGTTGAATTTGCTCTGTCATGCTGAATATCTGTCCGTCCACCCTGTCTGTCTCAGATCAAACTGCCCATTTCCAGCATGCCGCCGTCTGAGTCGTTGTTGAGGACAGACTCGCTGTCCAGCAGTGAACCAGTTTTGTCCGACGGATCAGTTGGGTCAGCGCCGTCCCTGGGCCTAAGTCCTGGTCCCAGCACCACCATGGACATCAACAGAAACGAGCTGAACATGACGCAAGACAAGATGATGAAACATCAGCAGAGAGTTGGAGAGGTAAGAAGCAGACAGTTGAAGCACCTGTCAGCGTAGTTTTTTTGAGTCCTAGATGATTTAATGCTGTGACAGTTTAGTTTCTACTTTAGCTGACAGGTTACATTGAGGGTTGTCAGGTGACTGTCCAGTTCTGTAGTCGTTAAATGTGCTGGCAACACTTTGGCCTTCTGTAACTTCTTTGAGATTATTTCAGTGGGAAGGATTAAAGAGTTTATAAGTTATGGAAGGATCATGTGTATCTACTATATACACCGATCAGGCATAACATTATGACCACTGACAGGAGAGGTAAACAACATTGACCATCTTGTGACAGTACAATGTTCTGCTGGGAAACTTTTGCACCTGATATTCATTCATGTGGATGTTACTTAGACATGTAGCACCCACCTAGACCAGACCAGATCAAACACCCCCACCCCATAGCAATGACACTCCTTGACGGCAGCAGACATTCCCAGCAGGATGCAGTCTGACATAGAAACACACATAAAAACGCTTTAGGAACATGAAGAACAGCACAAGGTGTTGACCTGGCCTCCAAAGTCACCAGATCCCAAACTGATCAAGTATCTGTGAGATGATCCACAGAGGCCCCTCCCCCTCAACACATAGGACCCCCCATTAACTAGATCCTGTTGTCAGACACCACAGGACACCCTCAGAAGGTCCATTCTTTGATAAGTCACAACAATTGAGACCTTCAAGATATTAGAAAGGTACTTGTAATGTTATGCCCGATCGGTGTCATGTGGGAACAGTTTTTTCTTGGCAGGGTTAGGGATAAGTGGTGAGTGGATATCTGTGACGGAGCGGTGTTACAGTGGTTTGTACTGTTACCTCACAGCAATAAAATGCTCTGGGTTTGATTCTGTGGCAGGCTGGGAACTTTCCTTGTGTGGATTTTGCATGTTTCTTCCTCTCCTTGCATGGTGCATGTGCTTCCTCCCAAAATCCACAAAGACGTGAATGTCCAGTAATCAGACTGGCGACCTGTGTAGAGGTGTGCCCCACCTCTTGCTACATACCAACAGAGGCAGCTGCACCCTCTGTAGCATAAGTCGTTGCAAGAAATAGATGGATGAGCAGGAATAACAGGCTAAGATATAATTATGCATCGCTGTTCTTTTATTGATTCTAGTAAAGAAATGTATTCCCGTGTCTGTTGGCTTTCACTCTCACTCATGTCACTTACGCCTCAGTGTCGGGATGAATGTAGCTGCCGTTAGCATGAAGGGATGCAGAGAATCTGCGCGTGAATCTGGCTTAAATTTATTCAAAAAACCAAGTGAAGGGTAATGACCCGCGAGACAGTGTAAAAAAAATTACCTCATCTAATTACGTCATTTCAGCTTTGGACTTCCAATGATTTGCAGCGACAGTAAACATGAAATTCCTGTCATTACTTTTTCCTCCAAGACACAATGTGCAGACTGCTGTTCCTGCAATGTTCTCACTGACACACTTAGGTGCACTCATTACGGTTATCAGGCACACACCCACCCACCCCTAATAAACACAAAGTGCATTTGTTTTTTATTCTTCGTATTACCTTTATATATCATGTAGATGCAAACCTGCAGGATAAAATCTTCACGATGACTGATAAGAGTGAACATTTAATATTCCTGTTAATTTAAAGAAATGTAAAACTTTGCAATCTTCATAAATACACTAAATATGCTTTGATAAATATATATATATATTTTAAAGCATTTCTCTCTGACGTTACTGCAGATGATGGAGGACGAATGGAAGAAAGAAATTGACGACCCACTGAATCCTGAATCCTGGGCTGCTATGCAGAAACTCTCCAGTTCAGTAAGTGGCTTTACACCCTCTGCAAAAATTAGCAAAGCCAGGAGCTTCATATATAATTCATACCTCATCTATTCAAACTCAAGCCTGTGGTCGAGGGAGGACATTCTCTACCTTATTCACGCCTCAGGTGCCTATAGGCACATCGCCAATACCTGTGTGAGAAGGTGGCATTCTGTCCAGGTATTTGCTGAAACCTAAATGTGCGAAATTATTTACCGGTGGCGTCGGCGGCGGCAGCTGTGGTGGGAGAAGAACAACGGGAATGTTTTATTTTCAGTCCTGATTTTGAGGTTTGTGGTTTGGAGAGGTGGTTATAGTTGACTGACAGCCAGCTCTTTTCTGACTGACAAAAGAGAGAGGAGAGAGATGCCTGTTACCAGGGCAGCTGTTGCCACAGTTACTGCATTTCACAGCACAGGACCCTTGCTGCCCCCTGCTGTCTGTGAAGCTGTATTGCTTATAGCTCGGCGTCTAATCTGGGTTTAGAGGACTGCTTAGAGTTGAATTTAGGATGTGGTAAGAAATTAAATCAAATAATCAAATCTTTTTTTTATTTTCTAACGTTTGTATATTTGCAGTTAGGTTAATTGCCGTAGGTGTGCGTGTGTGTGTGAATGGTTGTCTGTCTCTCTGTCTGTTAGCTCTATAATAGAATGGAGACCTGTCCAGGGTGTACCCCGCCTCTTGCCCAGTGACAGCTGGGATAGACTCCAGCCCCCCCCCCCCCTCCCAGCGTCCCTCCAGAGGACAAGCCTTTACAGAAAATGAATGAATGAATGAATGAATATTGTCTCTTGCACGTGTTGCATGTTGCTAGTGGAGATCCCACACTAAAAGTAAATGTATTATTCATCAGCTCTACCTGCTTATCTCTCACACAGCCACAAGGACCTGGAGCTTGTTTAGTTGACACTTGCTGAGAGGCAGAGTACAACCTGGACAGGCTGCCAGTCATTCACTGACACATAGAGTCAGGCAGCCGTTCACAGCCGAGGATAACTCTCCCATCGATCGTATAATGAAAAAAAACAAAAAACACTGAAATGCCTCAGCCCCTTGTGTCCAGAATCATCTTCATGTGAGGCAACGGTGGAAGAAATGTCCTAAATCGCGTATTTATGGGGTTTTGTCAATTCATTTAAATGTGTTCTTCTACAAATGTGGAGTAACCTGTCACGCTTCAAGATGCCAGAGCTCTAGTTTCTAGGAGAAACTGAAAGAAATGTTTGTAATTTAAAGCTGCACAAGCATCGATTTGTGCAGCTTCAAGTCTGTGAACGTTCTCAGTCACGCAGGTCATGTTGTATTAAAAAAAAAACAAAGACATCCGGACTACTTCACTTCTAAATGACTGGTGGAGGGTTTAGGTTTTTATTGGTAGCATTTGTAATTGGTGCCTGCTTGAAACTCTCTTGTCTGGGGTCTTTAATAACCAGATACTTACCTGTAATTGGAAGAAGCAGTTTGAATCCTGTTTTTTTTTCCGCCCCAATTAGCCGTACTCCAGTGACCCATTAATGACCAGAAACCCCACAACACACATTGTTTGACTCGGTTGTAAATGGGTGATAAATAATGTCTCAGTCCACTTCCCCTCTTCAGAGAAGGGTAATGAACAGAGCAAGAGAAAAAGTCCAAATGTCTTTGTTTCACCTTCGTTTTAGCTTGAGATATACCGTGACCTGGATGACTGAGAACATTCACAGCTGCACAAATCGTTCTACATGTCTATTCTGTGTGTGTTTCTTGCATTGACGAACCGAACTCCGCCGTTCCCCCTCACCTTTGTGGGACACGTGAGCATCCTCCAGCTCCTTATTTTTTGGTTTGACCATCTGCAGCCTTACTGTCTCACTTCTCTCATCGACCCTTTTTTCCTTTTGTTTCAGCTTTTAACATCTGTTTTCAAAACCAGAGCTAAAAGAAGAGGGAGTATTGGACTTACTCATCATTCATTCATTCATGCTTTTGTGTCCACTGGCAACTGTTTGCTAACATGTTCACCATAACTTTATAAGGTGTTGGAGTTACGGAAACAGCCGTGGTAATAATTCTACTTAATGCTACTTTAAAGTGTCGTTGAGTGAATGTGAGACCGTCGGTGATGAGGTTCTGCTTTTTTCTGCAGACTGATGAGAAGGCCTTTGACTTCAAACCTGGCTTCATGGCCTCTTTTTTGGATTTCCTGAAGACAGGCAAAAAACACTCCGACCTTGAGCCGGGACACGATGGAGGCGAGCAAGAAGCCCTAAACCCCTGCTCCTCTCTGAAGGGAGGGATCAGGCCGCTATCGCCGCCTCCCTCTTCCCTACCGCCAACTCCTCCGCAGCAGGGGACGTTCAGTGACGGAGGCCAGGGCGAGGGGACGGACCTGGCCCTGAGCAACTGCCCGAGTCCCTGCAAGCCTCTGGATGAGGAGCTGAAAAGGAACCTGGAGACGCTGCCCTCCTTCTCCTCTGACGAGGAGGACTCGGTGAGTAAGAACCAGGACTTGCAGAAGAGCATCTCCTCGGCCATCTCCGCGCTCTACGACACCCCGCACTCCCTGGCCGCCGCAATGGCTTCCGCAATGGTCAAGGCCCAGCCCGCCCTGTCGCCTCCCACGCCGCAGGAGCCGTCGCTCAGCCCGCCTCTCCCCGCCATGCCTCCCCTCATCCCCACCATGGAGGACAGAAAAGAGGAGGCGCTCACGTACGCTCAGCACCACACGCCGGACGAGGAGGAGGAGGAGGTGGAGCAGAAACTGGCCTCGCCGCAGTCGAGTACAGAAAAAGCAGAGGAGAAAGAGCGCGAGCAAGGGGAGGAGGAGGATGACGAGGATGAGGAAGAGAGAGGGGAACAGGCAGCAAGCTATGACGAAATAATGAGAGATCCGCCAGCTGTGCAGCAGGGAGCCGTGGAGGAGCAGCAGCAGGAGGAGGAGGAAGAGGAAGAGGAGGAGGAGCAGGAAGAGGAAGAGGAAAAGATGTCTGAACTGCAGATTTTGGAGGTTCCTAAAGTTGAAGGTAATGAATGTGTTTCTTCATCTTTCTCTTACATGACGTGTCGGTTCATTCAGACAGATTTCACCTTCACCTCGTGGCCTTCAACAAATGGTGAATGCTGAACCTAAGCTAACAGGTGGTTTTCTCTTGACCCAAATTACATTTCTCACTCGTCTTCTTCTTTCTTGCACTCAGAAAATTGTCAGACTGTGTCTATTTTCAGTTTATAATTTAGGAATAAAGTTAAAACTTTGACACTCTTTGATCAAACGACATCTGAACCAACAACTCAGTTCACTCCCTCCTTTTTTTTCCCCACAATTACCACCGCGTTCTGTCGGTTTCCGCCCCGAAGCTTCTCTTTCATGCCTCAATCTCAACCTCAGATTCATTTCATGTCAGTTTAAACGCTCTCAGGTGCTGCAGGGTAACTTTCTCATTTACCACCCTGTTTTCCAGATTCTCCCTCAGGACCCGCGCTTGCTCCGGAGCCTCCGTCCCCCTCGCCGTCCGTCTCGCCGTCACCACCCGCCTACTCATCGCCCTCGCCCCTGCCTCCCTTGTCTTTCTCTGTACCCTCCCCGCTGCCGGTCCAGCAGGATGAAGAAGAAGCAGCTTCACCGTATCCTCTTTCCGAGCAGCAGCAGCAGCAGCAGCAGCAGCAGCAGTCCTCCTATCAGCAGCCTCCCACAGCCGCCACCTCCCCGCCTCCCTCCACCTCTCCTCCGGCCATCTCCTCATCACCCCTCTCCAACCTCCCGCTAACCCAGTCCATCCCTCCTCCGTCCACCACACCTCCCCCGTCGTCCTCTGATCAGGACCAGGAACCTGAAGCCGGTCAGCCTTCCCCCTCTTCTCCGTCCTCTTCCTCGCCCTCATCGTCATCCTCCCCGCCGCCTTCGCCCCCTACTCCAGAAGAGGCCCCAGCCTCCCAGCGCCTTACCTCCCTCCACCTGGCAAAGAAACAGGCCGACGCCGCCATCGCCGGGGAGAGTGAAGAGGAGGACAGTGAGAGCGGAGGCGAGGGAATCTTCCGTGAACGGGACGAGTTCGTGGTGCGAACTGAGGACATCGGGACTCTTAAGGTGACTTCCTTCACAACTCTGAGGATGAAGTATGGTGACAAAAAAACCTCATCAGAAGTTTTATACACTGCATTTATCTGTGTCACTAGATGGCGTTGCAGACAGGCCGCGAGCCCCCACCCATCTGGAGGGTGCAGAAAGCTTTGCTCCAAAAATTCAGCCCAGAGATCAAAGATGGTCAACGGCAGTTCTGTGCAACGAGTAATGTGAGTTTCATAGATGTTAAATGCGGGTTCTCCACAAGTTCAGTCAATGCAAACTTACTTTAGATGCACTGGAGCATTTAAGACTATATATTTATGATTGATCCTCACTTTTAACATCTGTAATATTTTATTTATCCTAATATTCGTTTGTTTTTTACGCGTCTTCCTGCAGTATCTGGGCTACTTTGGCGACGCCAAAATGCGCTACCAGCGGTTATACGTGAAGTTCTTGGAGAACGTCAACAAAAAGGATTACGTCAGAGTGTGTTCCCGAAAGCCATGGCACAGAGCCGGCCTCACTTTGAGGTAAGGGGTGTCCTAAAGTTACGAGACGTTTGTCAGTACGTAAGGTAAATACAGGAAAGATCTGATGACTTACATAAGGTTATGAATACATATAAAATATCTGACTGGAGAAGGATTTACAGCTTTAAATCCTCTAGACGTGGCATTCATTGATGAATTGATGAATTTCAAATGTATAACTAGCTTACTTGTCCTTAAGGCCGTGTTCAGAGCAATCTGATTGCAACATAAACACAGAGATCCAGTTACCTGCCATTGGAAGTGGTGTAGGATGCATTCCTTTAGTAGTGTGAACACACCATGTATCCTGGGTCACATTAAAGGGGAACTTTTAGTCCTTCAGAAGATATTTAGCTCCAGTGCAGTGCCGAGTATATCCATATAGTGGGAGTGAATGGGGCACCGAAAGGCAGCCTCTAAATAACACATTATCTGCTGTGAAACTTGTTCATTTCACCAATATTTCGTTATGATGCACTAATGCTATTCCCCGTTGAGTCCGGAGTTACCTGTTATCATCATCCAGGGTCTGTAGATTGACCTGCTGACTATTCTATACGTGGACGAGCAACGGTTTGTTGTTCTTGGCTAGCTGTTTCTCTCTGCCTCCACATCCTCCTTTCAACAAGCTCCTCATCCATATACTCTGGCTCAAAACACTAAGGACGTCCATCATAACCAAAGTCGTCGTCCACAACCTCAGAATCGGAAAAATACTCAGCGATGTTGCAAAAAACTAGCGGTAGCAAATTACAGGTGACCAACCCGGGGGGTGTGTGGCGCTCAGAGGTTAGTAGGTCAATCTACAGACCCCGGATGATGATAACAGGTATCTCTGGACTCAACAGGGAATAGCACTAGCATATCATAACAAAATATTGGTGAAATGAACGAGTTTCATGGCAGATAATGTTTTATTTAGAGGCTGCGTTTCGGTGCCCCATTCACTCCCACTATATGGATATACACAGTGCTCCACTGGAGCTAAATATCTTCTGATGGACTAAAAATGACACCAAAGTTACATGGGTGAGTAAACAATCGTATTTTCTGCCAGAAATAAGGTCCAGGTTGTAAAAAGGTAATTCCTCTTTAAGTACTGCTAAGTAATGCTTCCAGAGTTTACAATCTAAACTTTTTGCCTGTGTGGAGATCAATAAATAAGTAATAAATTCACATGTGTGCATCTCCCACGTTTTCATCATTTCAAAGGAACCGTCTGTTCTCTCGCCTTCAAATAGCCATATCTGAACACAGCCTAGGACTCAGCATATTAACTAATTTTGTGTATTTCTGTCTTTTTATTTACTGATTTACAGGCGACAGTCACTACCTAAACAGCTGCCCACCATTCACAATCAAAGCCAACCTCGAATGGAGAGAGACGACAGGGAAAAAGGCAGGGAGCTGAAGGAGCAGAGGGAGAAAGAGCTAAGAGAGAGGGAGCACCGGGAGAAGGTGGAAAAAGAACACAAGGAAAGGGAGAGGAAAGAGGAGAGGGAGCAGAAAGAGAAGGAGAAACAGGAGAGGGAGCAGAAAGAGAGGGACAAGAAAGAAAGGGAAGAGAGAGAAAAGGCGGAAAGGGAACGGAAGGAGAGGGAGCGTAGAGAAAAGGAGAAAGAAATTGAATGGGAGAAGGAGAGTGAAAGGCGGGAGGAGCAGAAAGAGAGGGAGAAGAGGGAGAAGGAGCAAAAGGACTGGGAGAGGAGGGAATACGAGCGGGAGCAGAAGGAGAGGGAGATGAAGGAGAGGGAGAGGAGGAACAGAGAGCAGAGAGAGAGGGAGAAGCAGGAAAGAGAGTGGAAAGAGAGGGAGAGACAGGTTAGAGAGTGGAAAGAGAGGGAGAGACAGGAGAGGGAGCAAAGGGAGAAGGAGAGGGAGAGGAAAGAGAGGGAGCAGAAAGAAAAGGAGAAACAGGAGCGGGAGCAAAAGGAAAAGGAGAAGCAGAGGGAGCAGATTGAAAGAGAGGGTCTGGAGAGAGAGAAACAAGAAAGAGAGAGAAGAGAAAAGAGAGAAAAGGAGAAACAGGAGAGGGACCGGAGAGAGAAGCAGAAGGAGAGCGAGAAAGAGAGGGAGCAGAAAGAGAAGGAGAGAAGAGAGCGGGACAAAGAGAAGGAGAAACAACGAGATCTGGAGAGGGAGAAAAGGGAGAGAGCGGAGCGAGAGAGGAGGGACGGCACTGTGGAGTTCGCAAGGCTGCAAGACAAGAGAGGAGGAGGAGGAGGAGGAGAGAAGAAGATGGAGTGTCAGTCCAGAGCCAAGACGTCAAAAGACAAGGCCGAGCCTCCACCAAAGAAGAGGAAGAGGTGGCTCAAGGAGGTGCCGTCCTCCTCCTCAGAGTCTGACTCCTCACCACCCAGCGATGACGAAGGTTAGCTGATGTCTGCGTCATGACGTACGTATGAGACGCCGTGTGTCGCGTACAGGGGGCCCCGATTTCAGCTTCTTTGTGTTTCAGGGCCTTTGCGGGGTGGAGTTAACAGCCGGGCCATGAGGGAGATGTTCAGAAGCTATGTGGAGATGCTGGTCAGCACAGCCCTCGACCCTGATATGATCCAGGCCCTGGAGGACACAGACGGTGAGCACACGGATGGAGCAACGCCATTAAGGCTGATTAAAATTCACGTTACGAAGAGAAATCTGAATGTTTGAGAGGAGAAATCTACCTGTGGAAATAGGATGACTAAAAAAATGCTCTTTGGAGTCGTCTCTGGCAAAAAGATTTTAAACAAAACTGCAGTTCCTCAGATGACCACTTGAGGCTGGCCCCAAAAGAAAATCAATCCCGATACACCTCCGTATTAATATTGTCTTAGACTCGTAAATCAGGTACAATTAATGAGTCACGGGGGAAATAAATTCTGGGGGATTGATTTTCAACCATTGCCCCGATGTTGTTGCATGGCAACAGCAGCCACATTGTAAGCGCAGACTGGCCTGTGAAAGGTTAGGTCACAATGCTGAACAAATAATTTTGTTCAGTGTGATAGATTGCCGTTGTAGCTCCTTGCAGCGAGTGGCCGAGGAGCTGAAGCTACTCTTGGCAGATAATAACCATGCCATCGCATGCTGGGGTGTGATCATATGCACCTCCAGCAGGGTTGCGTCGCCTCTCAACCAAGCTGTGTCATCACCATAAACTGTAAAAATGTGGTTGGCAGCTTTCTCAGAAGTCCTTTGAGCTCAGTAAGTAACAAAACACACTTCTGGTGAATATTAGTCACCAGAACTTATTAAACAGTCATTTTACAGTGATTAACAAGTTGCTATAGGCCAGGGATTTCACTAAATACACACTATTTGGCCGAGTATACACAATTAACAAGCAATGGCAATATCCCGTATCTGTATGATTAAAAATATATTGTACAGACACATCCTGTGGTCGTGGAAAATATGTTAGTCTGTTTGAGAAGAGTCAAATCATTGGCAAGCACCAAGCAGAGAAAACATCTAAGGAGATTGAAGAAACTACTAAAACTTGGCTAAGACCTGTCCCAATGCATTATTAAAAACTGGAACGATAGTGGAGAACCATCACATCAGGGTAAGAAGAGAGGCAGATGAAGTGATGCAGCCATCATGACTAGTGTCTACTGTACAAGCCTGTGGGGCCAGTGCTATGATCTGGGATTGCTGCAGTTGCTCAGGTCTAGGTTCAGCAACATTATGTTGCCCAAAGAATGAGGTCAGCTGACTACCTGAATATACTGAATGATCAATCGCATGTCCATGCCAGGATTCATGGGGCTCAAATTGTGAAAGAGTGGGACATGAGAGCAGTGTATGAAGTTCAATTCAATGGTAAACCCAAGAGCCTTTTAGTTTTAGGAAACAAAACAACCACCTCTACACCTTCAGTACATCTTAAGAACAAAGGCAATAATTTCAGGACAACCCTGTACAAACTGTAACCAAAGAAAAGCAGTGGTTCAAAAGAAAAGTCAAAGACTCAACGTCAAACTAGAACCGCTAAACTCAGCCAGTCGCTCTGTGACACAACCTATCAATCACTTATAGTGCAGCCTTGAGCTCCCTCCCCCGACAGCTCGACACCCATTCACCTCTGTGCTCAGTGTGATGGAAACCCACCAGTGAACCGACATAATTCACGCGTCCGTTGTGAAAATCGCAGCGGCGGTGATTACAACGAAAGATTGAAACGAGCGTTATGGTTCCTTTATCTCCTCAGATGAGCTGTACCTCCCGCCCATGAGGAAGATTGACAGCCTGCTCAGTGAACAGAAGAAGAGGTTGCTGAGGAGAGTCAACATGAGCGCTCAGCACCAGGTAAACCTTCACATCCTTGATGGTTTACGACAAATACCATACCGCAGCTTGAGCGGCGGCTAATGTCTTCCTCTGCGTTCTGTTCTCCACCCTCCAGGAGGCTTTACATATATTCCCCAAATTGACAGCAGACCCTTTGGACTCTGGAGCTGTCAAAGTTCACCTTGGTGGGGAAGGTTACAACCGTAAGACCCTCAACCGGGTTAAGAGGAGTATTCCTAAACTGCAGGTGAGCAATAGTATTGGCGTAGGAGGTTTATGCCAGTGCATTAATTAGTTCGCCAACTCTCAACATAACGGTTTAATTAAGAGGTTCTCAGAGTTCACGGTATTCTCCACGAAGGGAGTCTAGAAGTCAGAAGAGTAGTTGCTAAAAGGAGCCATGCCCCGTACGTAATGACTCACAGGGTCCTTGGGGTATGCCATGCGGAAAATCAGCAGTAGTGGTGTAGCCCGTGTGCTAGCTTATCTCATACAGGCAACGTCACTGGGATCTCTGTGATCTTCATCACCTCAATTAGGAAGGAAAATGGAAAATGGAAATATTAGACTTGTTTGTTTTGCGCGTTAAAGTTCACTCTTAGCCTGTGGAAATCAATATGTAATACGATTTGTAATGAAACGGTCATAGCCACAGGTCCATACACAGCCAGGGCTTATGAGCACATGGAGGTGGTGAGCGGATATTTCACTTGTGTAGGTCCGTCTGACTTCACAGAGATATTATGACCAGGTCTTGCTGGTGGTGGTGGATGCAGGTGTATTACAAACCCACTGTGTCCTTCATGTAGCATTAGAGATCCAACACCATTGAGCTAAATTAGGATCTAGATGAGACAGGAGTGGATTTCCATTATTTAAATCCTGTCATGTATCTAGTATTATTATATATTTACACCAGAAGTGGATTTTCTGATACTACGGATTTAGATTGTGCAGTTTGTGGAGGTTTCATGGCTTTAAACCAAGAAATACGTCTAAAACAAGATGATAACTAAAGAGGTCTTGTCAGAATTGTGGAGGTTTAGCGTAAAGAAATTCAGAATTTGTTACCTGACTGTTCTTCATAGTGTTATGTCATGAGTTTTGCTTTGAACATCAGTGTTGATTTTCGAGTGAAAGAAGAAAATGTTTTCTGTTCCCCGTTTCCAGGATATGAAGCTTTCTATCGAGACTTGCCGGATATACAGTCTGTATCATTCTCTCCACCACTACAAGTATCACACCTTCCTGCATTGCAAGAAGGAGGTAAGTACGGCTGCATTAATGCAAAAAGATATTACGTTTTGTAATATTCTGCTCTAATGCTCTGTATCAGGGATCTCCAGATGCTGATATCCAGACACCGATACTAGTGTTGCTATCAGTAGTGTCTGTAAAGAGACATCCCTGAGCCCTGCTTTGACGCAGATAGCAAAATTTTAAATATTCAGGTTCAGGCTCAGCCAGAAACTCAAGTAAGGCATTGTGACAGCATGTTGCATCATGCCTCAGTCTTTCTTCAAGAAGAAGTGTGAATATACTTCTTTTGCACCTGAAGTGACCAGCTCAAACTCACCCACTCACAGGTGGTTAATGCGTTAAGTTGACGCAAATGCCATGGCAACAACAGAGACCCCTACGCAGAACCTAGCACTGTAGCTTACATGCTAGCTGTGACTTTCGTATTTCCGGCTGCTTCTCCATCTCCGCAATTTTTGAATAGTTTTTGGATCAATAAAGATGGAACACATCAAGGAAATGTTAACTGAGGAGGTTCGGAGATGCAAACATTTGTGAATTTTGGCATTTTTTTGCCTTTTTGTTTGGCAAAAAAATTGGCAAATATTTTGGCGAAGTTTTTGGTGAAACAATTGGCAAAGTTTTGGCAAATCTTGACAAAATTTGGCAAATCTTGACAAAATTTGGCAAAAATTGCAAAAATTTGGTGGATTTAGGCATTTTTTGAATTTTTTGGCATTTTTTTTGGCAAAAAAAATGGCAAATATTTTGGCGAAGTTTTTGGTGAAAAATTTGGCAAAGTTTTGGCAAATCTTAACAAAATTTGGCCAAAAATGGCAAAATTTTGTGAATTTTGGCGAAATTTCTGTGAAAGTTTCAGCTGGTATTATTGATATTTAAGCAGGAAGTAGAAACAAAAATTAATAACTAATGACAGATTAGGACCTAAGCCATGCATCTTTGTCTCTCCTTGTCTAGCTACATTATGTTTCATTATATATTCCTAACTATGTTGTTTCCCGACCAGACGGACAATATTGAGCAGGCAGCAGAGGACCCCGGCCAGGAGGAGGTGGTGCAGCAGTGCATGGCCAACCAGGGCTGGCTGGAGAGCCTCTTTAATTCCTTCATGGATCTGCTTAGCCTCAGTGCCAAGGCCTGAAGGAGGAGAACCACAGCCCCCGGGCTCTAAGCTCACAAACCTACAGTATTAAATACATGGAGGATCCATCCAGAGTTTGTGAAACGTAAAAAAAAAAAAGAAACTGGACGGATGCTAGCAGCGCAGTGGTTCCAGTGAGGGTAGTCGCTGTCAGTTAGCGGGAGGTTAAACCTCTAAAGTGTTAGTTTTATTGTGGAGTCCATCTTAAAGTACCTCTTGATTTCAAGGACGGTACAAAGAGTACATGAACCACGTGAATGTGACGGATTTTCCCAAAAAGAGAGATCGTTTGGTCAGCACTTCAAAAGAGATTTTTGTGGAGACTGCAGAATATTGACACGCATACGCAAGCTGTCTATAAGCATTGATAACTATTGTTTGTATAATTTATACAGGGACATTTTTGAAAATGATCACCCTTGTTTGCTGTTATTATTTTTGAAAAATGTTTTAAAAGGGTTTACATAAATGGCCCGCCTGCTTTTATTGATTCTGTTGGAGGCAAAACTATGAATGAGTGAGGTACAAGTGAGGTCTACAAGGACTATGTAATAGTCTCTAATTTCTACCTGCCTCAGTAAAAAAAAGTGAAAAAGCAGTCGAGTTTTAAGGAAAATATGTTTAAAAATAGACCATGTTGTTTTTGTTTGTTCTTCAAAAGACAATGAGAGAGAGGGTTTAACACCCTCAGTGACAGGGAACAAAAAATAAAAAATAAAAGCGCGACTTCCTTAAAGGAAGCGTGAGGCGAAGCGATCCAAAAGCATAAATGTCAGTGTTTAATGTTTGTCATTTTTATCTGTTGTTGATTGATATTTCCTATCATTTGACCTCTCCGAGGATAAGTCTCGCAAAGCAATTTTGTTGTTTTGATGTGTAAATATTGTACAGCTACTTCATTCTCTAGTTCCCAGTTGCTCTTCTGTACATGAAATTCCTGTATTTGACATAATGAAATAAAACTGTTCAAATGACAAACGTGATGCTGAATCGACGGACTTGATCTCAAGTCATTTCATGGACGTGCGGGCGAAGCGCGAACAAGCAGACTCTAGCTTAAAGAGAAGGTCAAAGATTGGTAGTCGTTTGGGAGATATTTAGATCTTTAGATGCATATAGTGGAAGTGAATGGGGCACCGAAACGCAGCCTCTAAATAATACATTATCTGCTGAAATGGAGCAATCTACAGACCCTGGATGATGATAACAGGTAACTCCGGACTCAGCAGGGAATAGCACTAGCGTATCGTGATAAAATATTTGTGAAATGAACGAGTTACACGGCAGATAATGTGTTATTTAGAGGCTGCATTTCGGTGCCCCATTCACTCCCACTACATGGATTTACATGGATCTAAATATCTCCCAAATGACACCAAAGTTATATGGGTGAGTAAACACTATTTTATGCCAGAAATAAGGTCCAGGTTGTAAAAAAAAAAAAAAGTACAACTACTATCAAACTAGTGCAGAAGCAGATGTTATTTCTTCATGCAGAAGTGATTAACCCTTTAAAATTTAGTATAAAATTCAGAAACAGGATTATTTTTTTGCAGAACAAGTAGCCCAAAGGTATTTTTAAAAAAAATGATTTTCTCAGGACAAACTCTTGCAACACAACACTGGTAATAAGAGAAGAGCACAACTGATTTCTAACTGGAACCAAATCATTTCACCAGACCAGGCACATTAAGAACATCTGGTTTGCTAAGCTGGCTTTTCAGCCTGAGGGTGGCAACGTGGATCTAGTCCATAAATGCCACGGCAGCCAGCCAGATAAAATTTTAACATTTCCTACGAAGAGCTCGGAGCATCATGAGACACCTCGAATGTTTGCTCACCGTCCGCCCCAAATCGTGTCAGGACGTTCTCCAACTTTGGCTCAGCCACTTCAACCCCTGCACAGGTGAAGAGTGCGCCGTGGGCGGCCGCAGGACGTCCAGGAGAGAGAAGGAGGGAGGGCAGAGGAAAGAAGAGAAAGATGATTTAGCACTATCAGAGGATCCAGTTCTGCACATATTTAACAGAAACAGCACGGCTGGTTGAAACGGAGGCAAAAGGAATGAATGAATAATTTAATTAATTTAAATTCAGACCAGGTCAGGTTATTTATTTATTTTTATTTATTTTATTTTTTTGCAAATGTGAATTATCTCAGTACATATGTTTTACAATTTTTTGCTAAAAATAATGTAATTGACTTCCATTCAATATTTTTTTTTGCTTTTGGTAAACATTTATTTTTTATTTTTCATGATGCAATATTTATAATTATGATTAGTTTAATATTGAATGTAAATATTTTGTGCTTCAAAAATCATCATCCTTCATACCACCCTGCAAGTGGAGGAATAATTACAAATTTTTAAATTTTTATTGATTATATATATTTATTTCTTCTGGTTGGGGCTGCAGTCGCGGTTCCAGGCGTGGAAAACATCACCGAGAGCTTTGTCCTGCTGGACAGCGCTACGGCGCCCAGGTCACTTGCGGTTGCCATGACTACTGCATCCTCCTGGCTCCGAAAACATTCATTTCTGTAACCATGGAAACAGCCGACATGACATAATATAGAGAGTGGATGTCATTGGCCGAATGGGACGCGAAATCGATGGGCGCGTTGCTTCCGTGCGTCTCGTTACTGTATCTCCCTCTTAAAAATGTACTCGCTGGTTTCAGTGCTACTCCCCTCACCTCCCTGTCTCTCCCTCTTTCTCCCTCTCTCTCTCTCTCTGTGAGTCTCTGTGTGCTGCTCCTGCTGCCTCCACCACCTCTCTCTTAAAAATTTAAATATTAAAACGAACTTAATCGGTATGAATGGTAACATCACATCAACATATTCATATTTTTGCTGATTATCTTCTAACAGTGAACCTAAAAAATCAATCCACAAACAGAGCTACACACTGCCTCTCACACAACTCAAACCGAGTGAACAAAGTAGTCTGAAGGAGCTCTCTCGTGATTTTTCTTTCTTCCCTTTCTGGGTGTGGCTGCCACTTCAGCGAGCTGCAGCCAAGAAAGCTATTTTACTGCTTTCTCCCGGGATGTAAAGAAGTTCATGATCCTTTTACCAGATGCAGAGGGTTTCTGGGCTCGTTGCTGCAGCCTGCTGTCAATCCTGTACTCTCTCAGCTGCTGAATCCTCCAAACAAATTAAACTTTGCACTTAGACTGACACTCGTGGATCTCGTGCCTCTCCATCTTCAAAAACCCTCTGCACTTTCATTTGGTACATACATTTGATCGTGACACAGGATGCATAGATTTTTCTTTTAGCTTGTTTGCTTGTTTGTTTGTTTCACCAAAGCCCAAATTTTACATCTGAGCTTGTTTCGGCCCATATCAGTCCAGAGACCGGCTTTCCTGTTTAGCTTAAGGGTCTTTCAGTGCTGTGTTTAAACATAGCCTGGCGTTAGCATGAAACGATGGGCCTCTGTCCTCCATCATAGCGTTCTGTAGTGATTTTTTTTTTGTCTGCTGGCGCCCTAGACTTAGTTACTGACAACAGAGCTGTTCAAGCTAAGCTAACTAATGCTAGTCGTCGGAGAAAGAAGAAACACCTTGGACTAGCAGCCTTCGGTTTGACTTTAACTCTTTTGATTTTTACCATGAGGTCTGTCGTCATATGCAGCTACTTTAAAGAGTCATGCATGTGCAGAGCCGTGTCACATGGGGGCCCCTTTTAGCCCTCGTGCTACCTTTGGAGTCTCTGGGACCCCAAGTGAATGGACAGACAGATAGAGAGCATGCAAGAGGGTAGCACAAGGGTTAAGAACGTCTCCTTCCGTTAGCGAAAACTTTGCCACAGCTGTAGTTTGAAGTTTGCAGGTTGCTGGGAAGGTACGTCTGAAGCATATGTTCATCACACAAACGCATCATATTATAAGAAAAGTTAAAGGCTCGGCCGCAGACTGTCCGTCCTCGATGCAATATGCTGAAGGACTCCTGATGGAGGAGCTCCGGTTAACCCGTCTCAAAACCAACAAGACCTTTTCTGTGTGCAGCGCAGTTTCGTGAGCCCTGAGTAGCTTTTAATTAGCCCGCGCTTGGCATTTAATCTGTGCGTGTTAGCTCTGAAGTGAACAGCGAGGTAAAGGTGCGAAGTCAGTTGAGGTGAAAGGGATGGGGATCCAATAACTACTACTACTACTACTACTACAGCCCATGTTGTTGCTTATAGTTGGGTTCTTCAACATTTACCAGCTGTTGGTGGTTAAATTATACGTACTGCAGTGGTACCGGATGCTTTTTCTGCATCACCTAATGCCATCTGGTAGTACTTTGTGATATTTGAATACTCAGCGAAGCCCAGTGGCCATCTCTTGTTTGAGCTGAAAAACAGATAGTGCCCGTATGGAAGGACGGAAGACTCTTAAGATGGAAAGACGGCTCATTAAGAGGCTCCGTCCCAGAAAGCAGCTGACAGTGTCCCCACGATTACTCAGGGCCACCTTCAGCATGAATTTAACCCGAGTCTACACCATAGAAGGGTCCCCCTGCAGTGGAAGACGTCATGCACCATCCCTGTCCCCAAGAAGCTCAGATGACACTGTAAATGCGGGCCGTATCGGGGGACAGTGAAGAGCAGGACTACAAGAATCCGGTGAAGAACTTGGTCTCATGGTGTGGAGCTAACCACTTTCTGATCAATACAGCTAAAACCAGTGTTTTATCCGGTGTTTGCTTGCATATCCTGTCTTGCAGCCTGAGGCTCCCGGGGCCCAGAGCCACTGATAACAGCCTTTTTACCTCGGCACACCGCAGAACCACTACAACCTGACTCATAGGAGAGCAGCTGTAATTGCGAGAAGGCCGCAAACGCTGATGCTACATCATGACATGCCGGGGCTCTGGTTTGGTTTTTCTATGACTCAGATCATCGCTGCTATTATTATATACTATCTACATGCGATGCGGGTTGTGTGGTGGCAAGAAAACAGCGCGGATGACTCGGTGGATGTTTCAGAATGTCATGTTTATTCATTTATTCTAGTTACATGTGCAGATATTAGATGGAGGTCTTTGTGACACAAGGCTATGATAGAAGAAGATTAGATGTGAATGATGCCCGGCAGCCAGCTGGCCTTACTTTAACGTTACTCCTGTTTCCATGGAAGACTTCTGCGAGGGTTGTGGGAGAGACCGGAGCAGGAGATCTGGAGTGGGACGCCTCCTAGTGGACAGTTTCAGAAGCTGAGACTTTTATTTTGCACGAGGTGTGAACTCAGGCTAGAACAGGTTCAAACGCTGCAAGATTAGACGGGATGCAACTCATAGTGACTGAGACATCATGATTAAGGCAAGAAAGCCGAGACAAAACAGTAATTCAGGACTCTGAAACAAGCAGTATCGCAGAGCAGAGCTTTATACCTTCCAGGAGATGTCCCAGTAGATCCTCAGTAGAAACTCTTAAATGGGAAAACACACAAATTATCTGCAGATCTACTTTTTAATGCACAGATTCATTCATTAGATGTTAGCTGATCAGATGGCTTACCCTATAAGGTGTTGGGGCCAAGGAAACCAGAATCAAGGAGATGCTTCACAGAACCCTGAACCTGAAACCATCAGAGAGGGGAGCACATAGACGATGTTTAACAGCGAGAAACCCAACTCATATGGAGGCGAGGACCACATTCCTCTGTGTATGTTGTAAAAAGAGCTCCGCATACCAACATGGCAACATCATCTGTAATGTTTCACAGACTGATTTCTTTTGGGCCCAAACATCTTGCTGCCATTAGGGCGGACTGAACCCCCGAGCTGATCGAGGATAACGTCAGGGTTTGGTGAAGCTCAGCAGGAGTTTGATGATGCAGGAGGACGCTGAGTGGACGCAGGTGAGCAAATCTACAACAGCGTAAAGAAACAAAACCTCCATTTAGACTGTTCCCCCTAAAGTTGACTGCTTGTTGGTCCTTAGCTACCTGTGCGTGTGCTCTGAAACTAAGAACCATGATCTGTCTCGGAGCAAATAATTTTTACAGTCATCTAAATGCAGCAGTGGTTCAGTTCAGATCTAGAAAATCTGAACACACGGACCTAAAGCTGATCACTCGCGATCGGATCTTGACACAAGGTCTGAACAGGCCCTCGGCTCATCATCTGGAGGTGGTCTGTGTTTTTCTGTTAATGCACTGATGCCTCACAGTGAGAAGGCCCTGGGTTTGAATCCATGTGCCAATTGGGCCTTTCTGTGTGGAGTTTGCATGTTCTCCCTGTGTCTCCGTCGGTTCTCTCCAGGTTCTCCAGCTTCCTCCCACCGCCCATAGACATGCTGATTAGGTTAATAGGTGATTCTAAATTGGCCGTAGGTGTGTGAGTGTGAATGGTTGTCCGTCTCTCTGTGTTAGCCCTGTGATAGACTGGAGACCTGTCCAGGGTGTACCTCGCCTCTCGACCAATGACAGCTGGGATAGTCTCCAGCAGACTCCTCAACCCTTAACAGAAACAAGCAACAAACGAATGAAAGAGACTGGAGACGCGTGTGGAGACACATTTTATTGGAAGGGCAAATGGTAAACGTATTTCTGTGTCTCTCTTTTCTTTCTGTCTCCCCCTCCCTTGTGTGTTTTGTAGGTGTTGATTGTGAAATTGGTTTCCACCTGTAAAGTTTCTGGTAGCGTCTGCTAATTGGTTCATTTAACCCTCAGATCGTCCAATCACTGCCCAGGGCCTGAATGAAAAGAGACCCAGTCTGGAGGAGCCATGCTGGAGATGTGTGGCCTTATGTTTTCTGTTAAAATTGACAGATTTGGTTGTAGTGGTACCTTCTACACCTTTCTTCACATGCCAAGGATCGTTGGACATTTCCACCTATGATTTATTTTTGATTTTGTGGACGTGGAAGTTAGTCAGCTCTTGTTTCATTGCTTTTGTCTGTTTGGCACAACCACACGGTCCGCTCCTTCTCCACTGTCCATGCATCAAGCATTTTTCCTGCTACGTTTACTCTCAACTGGACCCCAGGGACGTAACGGGATCAAATCAGTGCATATGTTTTAGTCTGAACCACTGAGCAACGGCAGGAAAGAAACAAAGCAACCGGAGCTTTTATCGTTGCTGAATAATGTGCAGTTTCTAAAAATAATCCTGCACATGTGTTGCTAGAGAGTGATTAAATACAAAACTGAAAGCAGATCTTGGATTTCTGCAGGATCAGGGGCTAGCTTGATAACAGTCAAGCTAGCCCCAGCCAACCGTGGTTCGATCAGGAAGCATGCAGAAGTGTGCACGAAAGTTAGGAGTAAGCAAGGACGACGGGCTGAGATCTAGATAGTGTGGCCTGGAGGAGGGACGAGAAGGAAAAAAAAAAAATGTGAAGGGGAGGGACACAGAGCGGGAAAGAGCAGCAGCACGCACATCTGGAAATAATCAAGGAGCGAGAGGGAGAAAGAGAGGAGGGGGAGCTCTGTTGGAAAAAAGGGAGCAAAACGAAAGGTGAAACCTCCAAGATGGAAATTATATAAAGTCAGTTTAAGTTCAGAATCAGGGAAAAGAGGCAAGTTAACCAGGGGGGGAGACGGGCGGACGCAGCCGATCAGAGGAAGAGAGGGAAGGAAATCTGGTTGAAAAGCCTCCAGTCTAAAAGAAAAGGAAAACTGAGAAAAGATCCCAAACCAGAGGGGTGAAGGAAAAAAAAAGAAGAAGAAGAGGAGACCTGAGCGAAGGAGTTCAAACCTGCTCTCAAGTAAGTCTGTTTGGATTGAGGTTTTAAAATGATCAGAAATGACTTGAAAATCAAAAAAACTCCACCTTAATTAAAGAGCATGTTCAGAATTGAGTGTGTTTTAAGCTTTTAATGGGTATTTCTACAAGAATCTGTCATATTTTCACATTTATTGTCTTATAAGCAGATCCCATGAGATACTCTAGGTTAGAAAAGTCTTAGTTTTCAGTTTATTTCTTATAAGGCGCAAAATATAACACACAAAAGCAGTATGAGTGGCTTTACTGGAGATAAAGACTTTTAAGACTGCCAAACCCGGTAATCTGCTGTCATTTAAAAATAGATGTATGAAATTTAAATCACAGATGAGATTCGGTTCCATCTTTTAGGGCTGACGGACTAATTCTGTATTTTCACTGGAAACAGGAAGTCAAGATGAGATTATCCTCCCAAGAAGAATTACAGCGTGTGTGTTTGTTTTAGTGCCTCTGCCTGTTTACACGTCCTCAATGAGGACCACGTAGCTGCTTGAATCATAATAATCTAATGCTTTATTTAACCAGGAATGAGCTCAGCAGGTTTATTTTACAATTAATGAGTTCTGGAGAGTAAATGAGCAGTAACGAAGGTAGAAACTTGGTCTCAGTCTAATGAGGACTCGTGTGAGATGGTCAAAAGTGACTCAGTGGGGCATGATTTTTATTTTTTTGGACTCAAACGCACCATTAAACATGGCTGTTCAGATATTCTTGTAATTTCTCTTGAGGTGACATTTCAAAGTAAAAGCACAGAAATGAGAGACGAGTCTTTAAAAGCAGGTCTGCACGAACAAACTGTTGATTTAAAAGACAAGGTGACCGATGTAATTTCTTCAAACAGGAGAGGATGTGAAGGAACCAGAGGGAACCACAGAGAATTAGCCACAACATTATGACCACTGACAGTTTTCAGTTTTTATTCATTAAAAGACACAAAAGAAACAAGTACAAGTGGCTTTGCTGGAGATAAAGATGATTTAAAAGAAAGTTTTTAATCAGTTTTTAATCTGCTGTCATTTAATGATTGTATATATACTGGTTATATTCCAGTTGGTGTAGATAGAAACTCAGTTTACTCTTGGTCTCAGTCTCCTCTAATGAGGACTAATGTGATGTCCCTCCTGTTATCTTTAGGGTCAATCTGACCCCATTCATTGTTTAACGTCTCGTTAACGCAGCGTTTTTGCTTCATATTTAACAACCTTTTTCTAATTTAATGGGGACACTGAAACAGACACAAATAATTCTTGCTAATAGTGATACCAAGACTATGTACTTAGAAATGATATAAAGCCACTTAAACTTATCTATGTTTCGAATTTCAGGTCAGTCAGTGAGATTTTATGGTGATCTACATCTATTTATTCATAGTTTCTATTTAGACAGTCAGCAAATGAACATAAGGAACATGAAACATTAACTGGAGGTTTAAATTGCTGGGTTCAAATTGACCCCGTAAGTGTTTGAAGCTGATAGCAGTGTTAGAAAAGATCACTTGCAGCATTAAATTATTATTATTATTATTATTAAAAAAAAGCAGAGAAGAAAAAAATTAAACTTGAATTATGAGCAGAGCCGTCCAGCAATAAAAGGTTTAGTGAATACAGAGTAGAAGATTGTATAATGTCATGTGAGAAGCAGCGTGGTGTTTGATTCATCGCTGTTGGCGACACTAGAGGAGCATCTGTGTCATTGCTTTGTTTTACTTTTATACAACTCACACATATTATTATTATTATTATTATTATTGTCCTCATTACTCTTAGCAAGACACACGTGAAGTGTTAAAGCGCATGGTTTACGTGTCTATGTTCAGGCGTCCGACTCTAGTCTTGTGTTGTTAAGCGTGTTTGTCTCTTTGCTCATTTGTGTGAAAGATCTGCCTCGGAGTCATGGGAAATGCCTTCAGCAGTATAATTAGGTCCATAGAGCTGGGGAGGGAGCTTCCTTCCTGTCAGCAGTTTGACTTCCTGCGTGAGGTCAGTGGTGGTGGTGCGAGGTGGACCACTCACTCTAAAACAAATCAGACTCATATAACATTGACCATTTAGTGACAATACAATGTTCTGCTGGGAAACATTTGGACCTGGCATTCATTCATGTGGATGTTACGTAGACATGTAGCACCCACCTAGACCAGGACCAGGAGCCCCCACCCCATAGCAATGACACTCCTTGATGGTCAACTCAAAAAACATGAAGAAGAGCACAAGGTGTTGACCTGGCCTCCAAATTCACTAGATCCAAAACTGATCTGTGGGTTGATCCAAAGAGGCCCCTCCCTTCAACACACAGGACCCAAAGCCCCCCACACCACAGGACACCCTCAGAAGGACCATGTCCAGTCTCTGATGAGTCACAACTGTTTTGGAAATACCTACACACTATTGTGAGGGTGGTTTTAATGTTGTGGCTGATCCTTGTCGTCTTCAACCTGTGCAAAAAGACATCCTAAACTACTTGGTTACAGAAATCGCATGCGTGTCAAACTGATGTGGGTTTAAATCTGTCCAAGGAAACCAAGAACACATGAAAGCAAGTCATGAAAGTTACCACACAGTCACTCCAGCCAGTTGTTTAATTACGCCAACCCATGGAAGACATTTTAGCCAACGGTAAACAAAGTTGCCTGAGTTTTGATGCACTGTTTAAACGCCGGCCTTTCCTTTCTGTTTTCCAGGATGTCTGGCTCTCGACGGTGCCTGTGCTGCGTCAAATACTTGATGTTTGTCTTCAACCTCATCTTCTGGGTCAGTATTTTTGCACAAATCGGCCCCGAGCTGGATTCTGCTGCTTCCACCAATTTATACTCGTGCATTCATTCATTCATTCACTCGCTCACAATGTGACATTTCCCTCCCCCCCTCTCACCACGTTTTGCTTTTCGCGCTTCCTGAACAGCTCGGAGGATGTGGACTGTTTGGCGTCGGGGTCTGGCTGTCCTTCACCCAGGCAGAGTTTTCCTCTCTTCCCCTGTACTTCCCGTCGCTCTCGGCCGCCAACCTGCTGCTGCTCGCCGGGGGCATAACGATGGTGACAGGCTTCCTGGGTTGTCTCGGGGCCCTCAAGGAGCAGCGCTCCCTGCTGATCATGGTATGGCTGAATTTATAGACGTTTGAGCCGGACAGGTGACAGTAGAGACGTCTCATTTAGAAATTCTCCAACTGGTCTTGTCTTCTTCTGCAGTTCTTTGTCATCCTCTTGCTCCTGGTCCTGACAGAGATCACTCTAGTGCTGGTTATACACATCTTCCATAAGGAGGTGAGCCACCATCTGCAAGGTTCAGGTTCAACTTGGCTTCAAGTGCTAAGAATAAATAAAGTTGTCTCTTTCTTTTTTTTAGCTGGACAAGAAAGCACAAGATAGATTAAAGGAAGATATGAAGGGCTACAAATCAGACTCCGGGCTAAAAACGTCCTGGGACAACGTCCAGAAAATGGTGAGCGCGCTTTTATCACTTTAGAACCGATTGTCGCTTTAATGCATCAGAAAGCGTGCTGGGGTGTAGTCTAGTTGTGCAACTCTGATCTTTTTTTGTTTCCCCAGTTCAAATGCTGTGGAGTGACCAACAAAACGGACTGGTACAACGTGACGAACGGAACGCTGCCTTCGTCCTGCTGCTCAGTCGGGATACCGGACTGTATTGACGGCTGGAGTGAGGTTGGTTTAAGTTTGGTTGATGCTCTCATATTGGTTTGCTCCTGTAGAAACCAAAATGAAGCTCCGGTGTCTACTGGCGTGGGTCATCCGGCTCTACCTGCACCAACAAAATGTCTTTTAAATGCCTCAGCCTCACACACACAAGTGAAAGTGATGGAACACCAAACCAGAAAAATCCCACGGCGGCCGGGAGACAGACACCGAGACTGCGATAATGACAACGTGGTTGTTCCACCGCGACGGATGATGCGGTTGTTTCTGTTTAAACAGATTGTTTTACACGTGAAGACATGAGTGATTAGCTTGTGTGTAAAGCAGAAACTGGTGCACGGAGCACAAGGATACACAAAACTGAAGGCTTTCAGGTGAAACGTTGAAGCATTAAGCCATTTAAACCATGCAGCCATACAAACGACTGACAAGGGTGAACTTTGGAGGCTAAAAATTACAAGAAGTGATCCACACATGCATCTGTTTAAAATAGAATAACATTAAAAAAAATTTGTTTTCTTTACGCCTGAAAAGATCAACTCCCTCTCACCCATCTGGAACGAATTCAGACCTAGTTTGAGACGATCAGGCGGCTTGAAATCATCTCGAGGGCAGCGTTTAGGTCAAATTTATGAGGATCTGGATTAGGTTTTATTTGAATTGCAGCTTACAACTGCAAAAAAAGAGAAATAAATAAGAGTAGTCAAATGATCTTTAAAGAACCAGCAGTTAATGTCGACGATCTAAGCCACAACTTTTACAACACTTCACGGGCAAACGATCGTGGATGTTTTACAAGCTTGCTGTGGGAACAATTTACCAATTTTTTTTCTCTCCCTAACGAGTTTCACCGACCGAATCCATGCTTGCGTGTTTATATTTCTGTGGGAAGGAGTAAATGTGTTCGAACTCGGTGCTCCTGTTGTTTGTTTTTCCTGGAGTTCCTCCTCTTCCCTCATCTTCTCTCGCCTCCGTTTGTCCTCTACAGCCGTGCTACCACAAGGCCAGGCAGTGGCTGCTGGATAACATCCCCTCCGTCCTGGTGTTTGGAGTGTGCATTGGTGTCGTTCAGGTAGTCATCAGCTCTCTTTCATGCCTTTTTATTTTAATTTCTTCGCATCTTTTAGGATAATAAAACAACTAAAACACACTTATTTAGACTCAGGTGTGCACATCCGATGGTTTACTTGCACTTCTGCTGCAAATATATTGCACTACCGCCACTGCATCTAAAAAATGTACTAAACAGCGCCCCTTGCTGGGTGTAAACTGAGACCACAATGCAGGTAAAACTACCTCTAAGCAGATCAAAATGTGTTGACCGCCTCCTTGTATGTCCTCCCTCTCAGATCTTGGCCCTGGTCTTCTCCATGCTGATGTATTGTCAAATCCTCTGCGCTGAGAAACACTTGGAGTGAACACAAATGTTCACCGGCTCCAGTGACGGGAAGGCTCGTCTGAGAGAAAAAAACAACAACCTTCTGATCCAAAATCTTTCAAATCCCCAATCGAGGCTGGGTCGCTCAGCTCAGCGGCTTGCTTTGGGACCTGAAATGCTCCACCTGTGAACACTAAAAGCATGTGGTCAGCGGGTGGTAAAGCTTTATACTGATTATCTAGAAACGAATAAGTTCTTTCCATAGAAATGTGAACATGATACCGGCAATCGTATTTCTGAACCATGAAGAGAGCTGCTTTTTACATTCCCTGTCCATAATATCAGTATTTGTGTGATTCATCTTAAGTGTGGAGGAGGGGAGACCCTTAACTAAATAACCTGCTGGATCAGTTTGTGTGTTAAGACTGGCACGAGAACAGGGAAATTGCTTTTGACAAGTAGGCCCACTGTAGTACGTAATGTATGTTATTTCTTCACCATATGAACTCCTTGATTGTATCTGGTTATATCATTTACAGTATTCTCACAGTAACTTAAAGGATTCTGCATCAGTCTCTGTCCCTGTTTTCCATAAATTAATCAAATTTTCTTCTTTTAATCTTACGTTATAGCTCAACAGTACTCATTTGGCCTTGGTATATAGAGACTGAATCGTATTTCGTAATCATAATTAACATTTATTTAAGCCTTGAATTTAAAAAATAATAATTTTAATTTAAAGGCAGAATAAACTCACAGGAACCGACAAATAAGACGACTATAGATGGAGTTTGGTTGGGTATTGTGATCCAGTCCAGCACAGATGTTATATAGGGGTGGTGAGTGTCCCGTGTGGGGTTTACAGATAGAAAGATGCAGGTGTATCTAGTTTCTAGATAATGTATAGATGCACGACTCTGCCCTGCCGGAGAGCCAACTTTATTTTTCAGAATTTATTACTGAGAATCATAAAGATTTCCGGTAAAGAATCTGGGGGAGGTATGATATGAGTTTGTACATTTATCACCGTAATCTTAAAGGGGAACTGCTGTTTTGTACAACCTGGACCTTATTATTATCCATATAATGGGAGTGACTGAGGCACCAAAACACAGCCTCTAAATAACACTTCATCTGCCACGAAGTCGTTCATTTCATCAATATTTTGTCATGATACGCTAGTGCTATTCCCCCTTGAGTCTGGAGTTACCTGTTGTCGTCATCCATGGTCCGTAGGTCAGTCTACAGCGTCATTTAGAGGCTGCGTATGTGCAGATCTAAATATCTCGCGGAATGACTACAAATTACACAAAAGTTATATGGGTGAGTAAACTACCATATTTTATGCCATAAATAAGGTCCAGGTTGTACAAAAACAGTAGTAGTTAAGATTGACATAAAGACCGGCTTAATTATATATTTCCTAAAACACAAAGGGAATCTGTGTGTATATAATAAATTTCTGCCTCCGACTGATGATGATGATGATGATAAATATGTAGATATTTTTATTCTGTGATCCTCTCAGTATTGCTACCATTCAGTATGTACATGTGTAGAATCATTACCTGTTGTTATAGTAGCTATGTGCTACTATGAGTCAGCCACCGTAACAATAAAGCACAGTGTCATCTGCGTAGAGGTGGACTTTAGTCGCTTAGAGAAAACTTGATTGGAGTTGTAAGGAAATAATCAAGCGTCATTTCAACATTATGGATTACCAGACTTTTCCATTGGGCATCTCTAACATTAGAAAAGCAGGGGTGAAAACTTGTTCCGAGGTCACGACTACGATCTCCTAATAAAACACGCTAACTTTAAAGAAATGAAACGGTCGACAAATAAGAAAAAGTCTGGGGACAAACACATTTTAATGCATAAGAATACAAAACATTTGGAGTCTTTTAAGTTCAGGATACAACACAAAGACAACAAGTTGGCCAGCTCTTCAAAAATTTGACAGATTTTAATACTGAAATCTGATGCAATGCACTTTGTTTTAAAATAAATAAATACGTTAGTTTCTCCTAAATTTACCTGGCATGTTTTACAGCATTCAAACTGACTCTGACTCCATTTAATATGATCTAATGTGTTGCCTTTAACCTGTGTGTGCAAAGATTTCATAATAAATGTCCTGTTTATTTCTTTTTGTCTGGTTGGCTCAGTATTGTGAAATGTAAAAATGACTACACAATGTATAAAATAACCGCACAACATCAAATTTATCTTTGATTATCACAAGGAGGATAAAGAAGACAATTTCTCCCAACTACATAATGGTTAAAGCCCTGCAGGATATTTCTAATGCCTAGTATGAGTGTTAAAAGTTATCTCACAGTAAACTAAATTAGTCTCTTTCAGATATCAGATTGGTTTGCTAAATGAAAGTGGTCATTTGCTAATACAAAACCCCCCAAAACTATAGATCACAAAGTATGAGCACCTCAATGTTCCTATGCTACTTTAACAAAATGGTAAAAAACATTTAAAAAAGTTGCCATTCAGGACAAGATAAATAAATAAAAAACACAGTACTGGATGCATCTTTGTGTTAGAGATACCCATCCATCTTTTTACTATAGTAGCACAGAATAAAAAGTATAATGATGGTTTAAGAGTAGACATATCTTGGTATATTTCAGAAAACAAAACAAACATTGTCACATGTTGCTCATACGTTTCATAAGAAATCACACAATGCAGGCTCGTAGAAATAGCTCCATCTACTGGCGACAAAGTTAAAGCTTACGTGACAGACATCAGGTTTGTGGGCTATATCCTGTCTGTCCTTGAGAAACGTTATCAGACTCTGCTCACGTACAGGCCCAGCTCCAATTAAGCGTCCCATAAAGTGTTGTTGCCACACCCGAAGACGCATTATGAGGTAATTTGTGTGGACTTGGGACAGCCCGGTATTCCCCTAATGCATTTTGCTTTGCAGAGTCCAACAGAGTGCGTACTTCATAGTGCGTACTTCAAAGTTCATATCAAAAAACACTCCTGGTGTCTTTCACACGTGACATACAGCACAGAAACATGACTTGTTCACAACAAATATTAACATGGGTGATCCAATAGCAAGTGGACACCTCCACGTACATGAATTCATAGCTGGCGTTAGAAAGCATCTCCGGTGACCACTTATGATCAGATCTTATTTTGAGCTCCGAATGAAAGCGAAACAAATCTGTCATTTGTTTCTCCGACGGTTCTCAATCATCCAAGTCGTGGTATGTAGATAAAAACCAAGCATAAACAAGAGCGACTGGACTGGTTGAGGATGTTTGGCCACTTATCAAAGTAGATTATTCAGATGAACTGAAAGCTTGGGCCAAAAACAATGTTTTGACAATGATACAACTGCTTCAGAGAGATGGTACAAAGATCAGATTATAACCTGAACCCTGATCGGTAACATCACTGCTGTGAGAGGGAAAAGTCCCTCGGTTTACTAAATGCGTAACTTACGTCAAGATGGTCATATTCAGTAATTTCATCTGTTGACGTATTCCTAATTGGATTTCTCAAGTCAGTTCAGTTTGTTGCGAGCTACAAGAGCGTATCAAAATCTCCATTCTAGACAGATATAAATAAATAAATAAGACAACACTACACAGTGCTTATGCCTTTTCTGTCAGTCAAGTATACCTACTAGAATCGCGTGTTTTGTCTTCAGATGCTGGCTCAGGGTACGAGCCACCATTTCTCCACTGATCATACTCCCATATTTTAAAAATAAAGGAGGTGTGCTCACATCGCGTGTAACCCAAACCACCTCCAAACGTAGTCTGTCCAGTCGGATCTCAGTGCGTCTCGGGTGAGTTCACACCAAAACCTTTAGCAGTGATCCGCTAAATCAGCTTGTGATCAGATCCATTTTAGTCAGGCCATGGCCATAGTGGGGATAGGAGGTGATACACAACTCCTTTGTGCAACATCACATTAGAACGCACGGTCCGAGGTCACCCTTTAACAGTTTTCCAACACAAACAGACTTGTTTCTTAAACTCTTGGGATTAGTGTCAATTCAAGGAGAAATCTCTTCTCTCTTTTCAAGACAGAAAAGGTTCTAAACTAAATTTTAACAACTGGAAATATCACTAAACATTTAGTCTGACAGGCCCGAATAGAGATCCAAATCAAAAAGTGATTCTTAAATCAATCGATAGGTCATAAATAAAAGAATCGTAAAAAAAAAAACAGTAGCTTCTTGTTCTGGCCATGTAAATCCTCTGGTACAAGTTCTTTCTCATGTCTAGATCCAAGTTCATTGGGAATTAAAAGCCTTTTGAGGATTTATGAGTCCCGGTGTGGCCTCTTCACTTTCATGTCATGATTGGTCCATTGGGATGAAACTACACCTGGAACTCAGTCGTACTCTACCGGATCCTCCAAATCTACCACGTTTTCCTGAAGATGAGATAAAAGTTTCTCTGATGAGTAAAAACTTAGGAATTTTTTAAAAAATCTGTAAACCTAAGGATAGGCTCATTCATTCACTCACCCAGCCTCCATGGCTTTTGATCCACGGGTAAAAGTTCTCCATGTAGCGCTCCGCGAAGCCTTGCATGCGCCCCGTGGCCGTCACTATCCGCCGGGACACCTCCATGGTGACGGCCATGCGCCGCAGTGTTGGACTGTCAGATAGTGGCAGAGGTGGGGCCTCTGATACCTGACTTGAGCTGCCGACAATGTCCAGAATTTGGGCAAAGGATCCATAGGAAAGACGAGACAAGTTGGAGGACAGGGAGGGGTCCGACTGGATCTGGTGAAAAAATTACCAGTTAGTCTTTGTTACTCATGAAAACTCTGCAAGCTCTACTCTAAAGAAGCGCTTCCTACCTTTATGTTGATAGCGTCTCCCTCCATGGAGAGCAATGCAACAAGCTGCTGCACCACTGTCTCCTCATCTACGGGACAAAGAGGCAACAGATTTTACCACAAGCAAAGTAGGGTCTCCGAATCTATATAATCAGGTCAATATTCTACAATTCAGGCCGGTTTCAGTGTTGAGCGTATTCTGGTCCAAATGGGTGGAATTCATATGACCAGGTGTTGTGGAGTAGCCAGTTTTGAGCAATGTTTATTCAGAATCAGGTTTACCTTAAAGGGGAATTACCGTTTTTTTACAACCTGGACCTTATTTCTAGCATAAAATACGATCGTTTACTCATCCATATAACTTCTGAGTATATTGTAGTCAGTTGGGAGATATTTAGATCTGCGTAAATCCATATAGTGGGAATGAGTAACGCACGTGATCACCCAGGTCAAAAAACATCTAAATACCGTCCGAACGACTCCAAATGACACCAAAGTTATATGGGTGAGTAAACGATCGTATTTAATGCCAGAATTAAGGTCCAGGTTGTAAAAAAGGTACAGGTAACTGTGCTCCAAACGCGCTGTCGGCATGGTGAATTTTGTGGTAAGTTTAAATTAGTTCCGTTTGGTGCCTTCTTCCAAATTTAGCTAGCAAACGTCTTTTTTCTTGCTGTATTTGACTGAATGCTTTATTTAACACCTAAACAAACCTTGTCTCAAGGCCGAGCTGGGCCCAGCGGACAATCAAAAGTAGTTTTTGAGTAAAATCAAACCTGCCTGACTAACTATAGCCTCAACATAACCCGTTCTTTAAATGGATTGTGCCATGGTTTTGAGCTTTGCTGCTTGGTTTTGGACCTTAACTATTTTTAGAGTTATGTTTTTTGGCACCCTGCCTTTCCTGCAGCGCCTTAAGTTTTAGTAAGTGAGTCATTTTTCTTTCCAACTCCTTCCTCCCCTTTATATCCTGCATTTGGCTCCTACTTCACAAGAAACTTGATTTAGTTACATGTATGAGTGTGATTACCTATTGAAGGCTGGCTTACGACCTTCTGTTTCTTTACACTGGACGTCCGTCTGGCAATCCTTTCCAGTTTCTCTGCTACCTCAGTGTAGAACTCCGGTGGATTATCTGTATTGATATAAACAACAGTGCCACATTAAACCAATTTTACCACTCTGCTCTGTTCAAATAGTATGTTCTCTGGTATATTCAATGAAGACAACCAGGTGCACTCCAGCTTTGTGTTTTAGAGTTTAATGTTTGGATGAACTTACTGGGAGAGCTGACGCCTGCTTCTTGATCTACATGGCCCCAGTTTAGCGTGTTGGGCCTCCGAGAAGACGACCCACTCTTCTCTCTTTCTTTCTCTCTCTTCTCCAAACTTTTCTTGAAGAACTGAGACAGCTTTTTTACAACCTTCTTTCGGTTCAGCTTCTTTTGGGGCTTCTTCGCACCATCATCATCTTCATCAGAAGAAGACAACGATGTGGCGTCATCCTGCATGAACACGTTTTTTGGTCAGTGGTGTAGAGATACTGGTGTGGGTTTGTTATGTACTAGTATACAGTATATACACTGCCTGTCCAAAAAACAAAAAAGTCACCACCTGAATTTAACTAAGCGAATAGCTAGGAGCCTCCCATTGGATAACTACTGTATTATCTTTCAGCTGGCAACAAGTTATTTAACCCCAACTGATGCAATGAGTAGCTTCTCATTTCTTAAACAACCATGTTGACAGACATGTCCCATGGTTGTGGTAAAACACATTAGTCTGTTTGAAAAGGGTCAAAGCATTGGCATGCATCAAGCAGAGAAAACATCTAAGGAGACTGAAGAAACTACTAAAGTTGGGTCACAAACTGTCCAGCATATTACTAAAAACTGGAAGGATAGTGGGGAACCATCATCTTCCTGGAAGAAATGTGGTCGGAAAGAAATCCTGGCGATCACTTAAACGTTTGGTGAAATCAAATGGAAGAAAAACAACAGTAGAACTCAGGGCTATGTTTAATAGTGAAAGTAAGAACATTTCCACACGTACAACGTGAAGGGAACTCAAGGGATTGGGACTGAACAGCTGTGTAGCCTTAAGAAAACCACTAATCAGTGAAGCTAACTGGAAATAAAGGCTTCAGTTTGCTACGGAGCATAAAGACTGGACTCTGGAGCAATGGAAGAAGGTCATGTGGTCTGATGAGTCCAGATTTACCCTGTTCCAGAGTGATAGGGGCATCAGGGTAAGAAGAGAGGCAAATGAAGTGATGCAGCCATCATGCCTAGTGTCTACTGTACAAGCCTGTGGGGGCAGTGTTATGATCTGAGGTTGCTGCAGTTGCTCAGGTCTAGGTTCAGCAACATTATGTGACGAAAGAATGAGGTCAGCTGACTACCTGAATATACTAAATGACCAGGTTATTACACCAATGGATTATTTCTTCCCTGATGGCACGGGTATATTCCAAGATGACAATGCCAGGATTCATCATCTTCACACATGGATTGGCCACCTCAGAGTCCAGACCTTAACCCCATTGAGAATCTTTGGGATGTGCCAGAAAAGGCTTTGCTTAGTGGTCAGACTCTTCATCATCAATACAAGATCTTGGTGAAGAATAAATTAATGCAACACTGGATGGAAATAAATCTTGTGACATTGCAAAAGCTTATAGAAACAATGCCACAGAGAAATATATCCAACGAAATATATATATAAATATATACGAACTGTAGGAGCAATGAAACATTTATGCAAAATCAAGGTAGTCCAAATATAATGACAGGCGCCGTGCTTCTACAATATCTTATTATCTTCAGCACCTGAATTGATGTAAAACAGTTGACCAAGATGTCTCCTGTGCTGAAACATTGCTCTTGAACACACTACAAAGACTGCAACTAATTAGTAGCTGGCCCACACTGAATGTTCTGCACATGCATGAAAACTTGTGCAATGTCATCCTGATTCTAGAGGTATGCACAACACATACCTGCAGGGCGCTATTATGAAATGTGGGTGTTTTTGTTCCAGAATTAGCCTGGATTTCCCAGGATGTCTAGTCTTCTGTATCTACATCACTTCCAAATACTTTTCAAACATCCTGTCTGACTCATAGCATGACCTTTTTTACACGGTGACGGAGTCATCACCCGTTTTCAATGGATAAGACACTGAACACTTTAATTGGGGCAACATAAAAACAGCATTTCCTTACGTCTGTTTGGTTTTTTGTCTTGCTGTTCCTCTCCAAGGAGCCCTTCGGGGTCTTGACGCGACGGCGTAAAGTGCTTTGGTGAGGCAGCTTCTTAATTAAGTTCTTTAATCCAATCTTCTTCTCATTGCCCGAACCGTCGTCCTCGGCCTGAGCACCACCGCCATCCTTTGGCTTTGATTGTGGCTTGATGCTAGCATGGGAAAACAAGTGTGGTGAACTAACAGAGCTGGTCTAAGAGCTGCCTTACAGCAACCAGAACACAGTGCGGTTGTTTTATGGATCTGCACAGTTCCAAGCTGGTGGAATTTGTTCCAAGGCCACCAAACATTTTAAAGAGACTAGTTTTAATTGACCAGCGTTATATTGTATGTAAAACCCTGAAGATGAATTCTGCATTAGTTTATATTGTGCGTTTCTATGCTGACGATTGTTCACAGTAGGACAATAACTTCCACTTCTGTCAGATAATTAACCTTTTATGTTTGAAATATCTGTGCCAATGTTATCTTATATATATTTCAGATCAGTAGCTTGAACAGAACAGAGTGGTGAGCTACATTACCTGTACTTGCTGGTATCTTTGTACTCTCCCCCTACCCTGCCAGGCCTCTCTGTCAGGGGAATGGAAAGAGTCTGATGGAGGAACGCTTGAAGGACCAGACGAGTCTCAGCCTTGATCTCCACCAGAGAGATGGAGGAGACAGAGGAGACTGAGGCGTTGCGTCCTAAAGACTCCGACATCTCTGAGATAAGGTGAGAATGGCTCATTAGTTAAGTAGAATTTGTATTACTAAGAAGAAGACATGAGACATCGTGTTTAATAGAGAACGCACAGTCATCAAACATTGATGGGGCAAATTTGGAGACTAAAAAATAATATTTCTAAACATCATGCTAGTACTATTTGTGTTAACACACGTCCAATGCAACCTAGTTTAGGAGATCATGTTATTGGGAGTTAAGGCAACTGGTTAATTATCAAGTTTTACATTCTTTGTAAACATTACTGCAACAAGTTATTTGTGGTTATCGTAAACTTCCTCAACCAGCCAGATTCCTGAATGGTCACTAGGAGCAACTTATACAGTAGATTGACGTATGATGCAAAATCAATAATGTGGGTATACTTTTTTGGGTAAAAATAACTACCTTGAGTCTATGGGTAAGGGACACTAGGGGAATTTTGTGGAGAAAGAAAAGAAAGGTACTTTTGCTTCAAATTGACGTTGTAGCTACGCTGACTCCCCAGACCAAACCCTAGTGCCGTAGCTAACATGCACCTCCCCAGAAATGTAACTACGTGCTGCTGCGACGCAGAGTTGTGATTGGTCCGGTTGGTAGTAGCGTGTTTCTGCTTTAGTATCTCCAGCTGCTTCTCCATTGCCGAAGTTTTGAATTGATTGTTTTGGATCAATAAAGATGCAACCCATCGAGGAAAGGTTAACTAAGGATGTTCAGAGATACAAATGTTTGTAGGACTCGTCTTTGGCAAAATGTTGGCAAATTTTCACAATAGTTTAATTTTTTTTCATAGATACTAGCTATAACACCATCTATGAATCCAGCTCCTTAGAAAGGGCGTATTCCTGTGCAATAGGAGCTGGTTCTGTTTCATTTCATTTTCTGATGGTAGAGAGCAATGCCAGAGCCCTATCATTCTGCTTTTTTGTACAGATATCAATCTGCAACAGAGACAGGTTGAAAGATATGAGATTAAGTCTGCTCACCGCTTTGAATTTATATTTACACACATACAAATACCTGCAGAAAGCAGACAAGCAACAAAACAAGTTGGGAAAACACAGAACAGGCCCTACAGCACTAAGTAGTAGTAGTAGTAGCTTTGGTAATAATGAAAGCAAAACAAACAATCAGCCAATCCAGTCGGTCGACATTCTTTCTTGGTCGTCGCTGCACATGGACCTACATACTTAACCAATAACCTACACAGGAACTGAGTTAAACCAACCACAAATATTAAGGAACAAATTGCTTAAAAACAAATTCAAAACTATTTCCTTACGAATAATTTGGACATTGCATTTGAACGACGTCAACATCCTTGTTTTATAATGATCCCAAGTTGAATAGTTCTGGTTCTGAACTGTCTGCAGCTCCACTGATAACGCTTTTAAACCTTTACTGTTTAAGAACAAGGTTTGGGATTTCTTTGATAGTGTTACTATTGTCTGGAGGGTCACATCCATATGTGACTTTAGTAGTGAAAAAAATGCATGGGCTTTCTCCTAACCCCTAGAGCTTTGCTATTTGATCTTGTTACCTTGTGTTACTGTCACCTGTATGCCAGACTTTGAGTGTCTTTGCCGTTTGCCAGTGTAGAGACTCTATGAGACCTTAACATTTACATATAAATCCAAGCGCTATTCCTTGATCAAAGCAGCATTTACATGCGATCCCCTTTCTGTCTTTTGTTCATCTGTATTATAAATGTGGTATATTGACAGTGTTCTGACTCGGCTTACCTATTACCGGTATACCAATGAGTCTGTTTTGAGTCTGTGGTCCCTCCGCTGGGAACTGATTATACCCTGGAAAAGGTCTGCCGGGTCAATAAAATTGTTTATATGGCCTTTATGTGAGGGTGGATAGACGTGTAACAGCAATGCAGCTGTTCAGTTGATTGTGACAAACAAAATAGAGTTAAAGGACAATGATTAAGGCATATGTCACGTTGTATGTCGCATAATTTGTAACTCTGATTGGTTGCAGGACGATCCAGTTGGGTTTTTCTTTTTATTCTTCTCTGTATCAGTTGAAAAACGCCAGGCTAATTAACTCGCTAACCGTTTTTCGGTTTGTTCATTTCAGCAGTTTTATATTATTTCAACCCAGAAATAAACAAAACGCTATAACACTGAGAGAGGACTCAAAACCACAACCCTGACTTTACTGAGTGAATTTGACAACCATTCAATGGACCACTGACACTTCCCTGTAACTATTTGAATGCTAAAACATGTTAATCAACTGCATACACCCAGTTCCCAAACCATTAGGTAAAAATTAATGCATTATATTATAACAGTCCTGAACAAAGTCCACAAGTTGTGACTCAGTTTTATGTTGAGAGCGTGTCAGTAATCCAGTAAGTCAACATGATGTTTCTGTTGTTTAGCCTAGCCCACTGACTTAATCAGGGTTGTCAAAATAATAGAAACTTGTGTCCAGTACATAACAACACAATATAATTCAATACTGCTACAAACCACAGCCTCCATAATGAAAACACAAGTGAAACAACAGCTCGCTTAGTTATTTTAAACTAATGCTGAATACAATAACCTCCATCAAGCTTGCATTTAGTGTGGGACCGTTATAATATATTAAAATGTATTCTTTTTCACTGGTGTATCTAATGAACTGGCAAGTAGGCTATAAGTTCCCTTCAGAAATGTACCCTTGAGGCATATCCAGGATGTCAGCCTATGTTTAACTCCAAACTTTCATAGATGTTTCATAGAACTAAAACACCAGATAAAACAACACTGCGTCGTTTAAAGGTATTTTCTGCCATAGAAACACAAAACACTGTGAGATAGTTCCCGCTCCGCTTCACGAGGTTCCGCTGCTGACTGTGTAGTTCCCTGTACAGAAACCGTGACTTAAGAAAATCTTCTACCGTCACCAGGAAATACTAACGTGACTGCGGTTTTTCCTTAATAGCTACTCGCGACCTATCACCACAAATGTCTGTGCAACAAGATTCCCTTTAATAGCAAAAAGCCTACATTGTCACTGAAATAAGAGTTTATCTGCTTTTAACGCGTAAACTGAAAGCAGAGGGAATCTAGGCTACTTAAGAGAAAACTACTTGGAACGAAACGTACCGTAATAGAGTTCATACTGAATTAACTAAGACATTTCAGTAACATGTTTTAAATGTAAATAGGGGATAAAGAGAGGTTAAACTGTTATTAAACTATTATTCTTACCTTGACCTGTGTGCAGCTCATCGATCTGCTCCGGACACTGAGGCTTTTCTGTCCCTTCTTTCAATTCGTGTGCGCAGGTACGCTGGAGATTACGGTATCAGCGCAGGAAGGAGGGGCAATGGCTTCTTTAAATACCATATTATTTTAGTCTCTACGTTAATAATTAAAAAATATACATATAATAAAACTGTGTTTAATTGTTAGAATAATATTTATGTAATTATTTGCAATTCATTTTCATTTAGTTGGTTTTCTAAAAGTTCCCAAAAACCTTTTAATCGTGTTATCCTTACTTATTTTGTGCGAAAGCATCTTTATTTAAGTCTTAAAAAAGGCTTTTGTTGATTATTAACAAACCAAAAATGTAAGAATGCTTCTGTACTTTTTTTTTAAAATACTTTATTCAAAAGTTTGCCATAGTGCTTCAAGAAAAGGCTCTTGTGTAGTTTTTCTTACTCTCCACTAGATGTCAGTAATTTACTTTTGTCTGTTGGGTCTTGCCAGCTGCAAAAAAAAAAAAAAAAAAAAATCCATCAGGTATGAACTTTGAATTTGTGTTATTATTTTCATTTCATATGAGGAAAGATAAGATTCAGGTTTATTTGTGCAGTGAAAATCCTGGAGCGACTGAACCTAATACAAAAACAATAAAATGCAGAACAAGAACGGGGAAAAGAACCACCAAACCACTAAATGATGGACAAGTCTATCAGAGCACAGGTTTGTCTGTGCGGAGTCTGTTAAAGATTTTAGGAAAGTACTTATCGGGGACTGTAAAGACTTGAATGAGTCAGTCCCGACTTTGAATTCAGATTCTTGATACGCTCTCTCGCCAGTTCGTTAAGTAGGCTATGCAGGGGAAAACAAATGGAAGATGTGATCGTTCAACTGTGTGATCATCACTGTGCAGGATATAGTTTGTCAAAATAACAGAAACATGTGTCAGTACAACACAGTAATACAGCTCAGCAATGAAACACAGTTAAATCAACATCTCTCACAGTTATTTTAAACAAATGTAGAGCATAGAAAGAGTGTACCTAATGAATTGGTAAGTGAGTCATGATATGGTGTCTTATGTGGACAGTTTTCAGAGCAGTGCAACTCTTGAGTTATTTCTATATGTGTTGATCTCTTGAGTTTGAAGTTGGGAAGCTGGATTGATTGCATTCATCATGTGATAATGTTTGAAAGTCTGCATTAAGAGATATGTAGAATCTACTCATGATGATCGTTTGCTTTGATCCTGACAGAGAATAACACATGTCCATGGTTCAATTTCTAACTTTACATGTTACCGATGTTCATTTTGTCAAGACTTTCCAGACTTTATGGGCTTGTTGGACATGTGGGACCCATATTTTAATGTGTACAAAAAGAAAAAAGACTTGTAAAAGAGCACACAGTGTGCACCTCTATATTGGTATATTATACTATTGGTTCATTTTTAACATGTTTCATGGATTCATCCCAAACCTCTTTACCCCATACCCATTTTCTGGATATCTTGTGCCCAACTACCACGAACCAAAACACGCCACACCCATCCACCCCACCAATATATCCATCATCACACACACACACACACACACACACACATGCATAACATTAAGTTCATCATTCATTTTTCACGAGATCAGAAATCACGCCGCGGTTTCTCTGCTCTTGCTGTCTTTACACCTTACACGTGTGAAGCTACAAACGGCGTCGGGTTTGCAGCTTCGTTCCATTGCGAGCGCAGAGGCTGTAGTGTTGTTTGTGTGAGGACAGGAAGGTGTAATACACATGCACCAAGCACAGGAAATGCCCCTCATGTGTTGTGGGTACACTGGCACGAATATGTGTTCACCGGGGGGGGGGGGGGGGGGGGGGTAGCATCGCATCTATAAAAGACGGCTTGTAAATATATATACTTTCAGTTTCTTCAATTCAAACCCATGAACATTAATAGTGATTTAAATATATATATATATACATATAAGTTAAACATGATTATGATTATATTAGAAATTATTAAAGAAATAGAAGTCAAACTGTAAATACTAAGATGCTTTAATTAATATTTGTGGTCAAGGGGAGTTGAAAGGTTAATATTAACCGTATAGAAGTTTTGCATATAAAACCAATCTATAATGTCGTGGACCAGACCTGTGACAGGCAGATCATTTTAAAATACACACTTTCTGAAGAGACGAAGCACAGCTTACCATGTGAAAATGTCAGTTTCTAATGTTATTTTCTGCCACTTTTACAGTTTTTAAACTTCCTTTTTTTTTTTGCTGTGTTTGTTTTGCATAGACGCCGCATTATACTAGCCTTTTTAAACACCTTTCTGTAAGATATAATGCCGCTTTCTTTGCCCACCACATCCACCTTTGCCTTACTTCTATACTGGTTCACGTTAAAATTAACTTCACCACTTACCAGCGTCTACTCTTTCCAGTGTTGATCCTCCCCTTCTTGTCAGAGCGAAAGAGTAAAGCAGAAAAAACAGGTTCTCGTGCAAGCTCCATGTCTTTTTTTTGTTTTTTGTCTTTATTATTGAAAATGCACACAAAAGATTTCAAACAAATCCACCAGGTGGGAACTGACACACGGCAGAACACGGCAGAGTTCACACGCAGGGCTCGTGCAGGGTTCACGGCGGTGGTCCTCGGCACAGCCCCCCCCAAACCTGTCCAGCGTCACTGGTGTGAAGACACTGGTACAAGGATTGGGAGTGACCAGACCGAGCAGACATGAAGGAGACAGGTCATGAGGTCAAAATGCATACATTTATTTTTTTGTTTTTGGGAGTTTCTTGGAGTAATCTGTCAAAACAAAATCACGGGAAATTCTTGCAGCAAGTTGCTTTTAGAGGCAATTAAACAGCAGATAAATAAAAAACGTGAAAGTTCAGAGCATGCAGTTACAGCCTCATCCAGTCAGCTTCCTATGCTAAAAAGTTGGTTAAGTTCTGCATTGTTGTGTTGCTTGCTTACCTCCTGCAACACAAAGCCATTTCCTCCCAGGCAGTGAAGCGTCTACTCTCTCGCTCTCTCACCCGTCTATATTTGGAGCCTTCTCTACGACGGTCCTCCTTTCGACCTGCCCTCGGACCCATCTTCTGTCCTTGTCTCCCGATTCCGAATTCCTGTCCCCCTTTCTATCCTCTCCTGCGAGAGCCCCCCCTACTCCTCCCACCCTCCCGTCACTCTGTCCACCCCCCCTAAAAAAGAAATCACTGTTCATTTGCGCTGAGGCCAATAGGGAGCCAGGCAGCAGGGTGAGGCACTTCCTCTGTGACAGGAAACTAACAACAAACACCAAGAGACCACGAGCAGGGGGAGGGGGTTAATGAGAAAGAGAGATAAAGAGATGCTGATGCTTGATGGCTCGGAGTGCAGTTGGAGAGGTTAGAAAAAGGTCAGTGTCAGACACCTCTCGGGTTGATTCTGACTGTAAAACGGACTTTGCTGAAGTTAAACAGCGAGCATTTCTTGTCAGAGCTCACTGATCAATCATCACCGTGTCAGACAAAGGTCACAAACCACTCTACAGCTTTTTCAAGTTCGCCTTAAAATAATCACAGCGCGTGTGAAAGAGCTGCTCGCTCTTAGAGCTGGAGTCACAGCGCAGAATAAGTTTCAAGGTTTTTTTTGACACCACTTGATCGCTTTTCATTGTCTGATTTTTTTTTTATTATTATTTTTTCCGTACTAAACAAATACGCAACCAGAAACATTTTGTAGGCATGTAAGGTTTGGGTGTAGGACAGGGCCTTTGCACTTCTGCCACAAGTCTAACCAAACTGCATGGAAGCTTACGACCTCTTAACTCTGATTTCACGCTGAGTTTTTGTCCCTGCAATCCAAAGCTCACTCAGATATTTTAGTAACTTTGTGTCCATGCATGAATTTATAGAGTAGTAACACCTCAGGTTTGTGTTCACATTTGTGGTTAAAGAGTGACTCTCGGTGGCTTTGTATTGAAGCCAATCCCCTAAAAGACAACTACCATCTATATATCTATCAAAGAAAGCACTGAACTGATCTTACAAACAGGTAAACACCTGCATGTTTGCACCAGGCTGCACGATTCTTTACACCATGAATGAATGCATTCTCATACACCTGTTTATTCATGCAGGTATGCATTTAGCCAATCACAAAGCAGCAGCGCAATGCATGAAATCCTGCAGAAATGAGTCAGGTAACGTTTAAACCAAACATTCAAAATGATTTCTCAACCTGCTGAGCAGTCTCCACAGAGTTCACTCAGAATAACTGGGATGCAAAATCACCATCAGTGAATTCAGAAGATGCAAACATCAAGCTAACAAGAGACGGCAGAGGAGAATGAGCAGACTGGTTGGAGCTGTTAAGGTGGATGCGCTGTAGTCTCAGAATCGCTGCGTGCAACTTCCTTAAATCTTCTGGACTTTTGTGGCAAGCTCTAGTCCGCTTATAGCCACAGCTTTCCATCTTCTAATGGCTACTACCTCCAGCTTAAGAGTGCAGCAAAGCCAAAGAGATCTAACACCAGGTTCTTGGACAGTGCCACTAGATGTGAGTCCAGCAGATGGGATGTGGCGGAAGATGATTTGCAGCCATGATGCTAACAAGGAGCACGCTATGTCCAACATCTTCACACGACACACACACTTAGATCAGACTCATTTATACGACACACCTGGGAATTAAAGCGGCAGAGTTACAAGTTGATTTCTTTATGATTCAGATTCAGAAATTAACAATAAATGCGTTAATATATGGGAACTCTTGCTTGTTCCCATTTTCGAGGACAGGATGTTGAAGTGGTGATAACGGCGGACTCATGTTCAAAGCGTCCAGATAAAGAGAAATGAGCTCGATAACTTCTGGGCGGGGGGCGTCTGTGGGGGATAGTTGTTTATGAAGGAGCTCCAATCGCACTTATCATCTGCTATAGCATCCTTTACCACGCTCGCCACATCATTAACTCCAATCTGCGCCACCGTGGCAACCAAACATCCTGGACGTGCTTGACCTTATATGGTCCAGTCTGGATCTGCTGGTCCGGGCCGAAGATAACGAACGTGTGGTTGGAGGGGTGTGTTTATCTGCGTGAGGAGATGGGACTCTTCCTTGATTGTGCTTATCGGAATTTTTCTGTTTGTTCTCATTGATTTATTCTCCGTTTTGGTGAAACGCCGGTCACTTTCTGGACTCGTTTCCATCCAGATACTTGAGAATCAAGAATCTTTTCCCTCTCAGGCCTGCGCCAAGTTGCCAGTGATTGCAGTTTCTTTTAGGCCAGCAGCATTTCATTGGGTGCATCTGTTCGTTGGAGCTTTATTTGAAATGGGTGTAGGGATCTGCTAACAGGAAATCCACAGTCACATAGGCAGGAAATGCTGCTGTTCAGACAAAGAAATAAACAAGACATATAAGGGAAACAAAGGCACTGCTAGCATCACAGCAGGTTCAAAACACGCTGGTTTTCTCACCGGCACATTCAGATCCACAGTCTGTACGCGGTGTTTATGATTTGTCCCTGATGTACAAACGGTGGGTGCAATTTGAGAAACGTGCACATTAGTGTGCGGGCAGAAAGTTTCCACAATCTGCTCTCATGTTTTAAAGCACATAACGTGTCGTCACATATTTATTTCAGGCAATAAAACACAATTTAAAACATGAGGTTTGTTTCAATTTTGAATATTTTGCTGCAAGTGTGTGTGAGTCCCATGAGGCTTCGATCCTGCTTTGGTAAAGCAGTTACAGAATTCACCGTCTGAATAAAAAGAGAAGTAATTTAGTGTGAAGGTTTTAAATTGCATCATTTTCTGATTCAAATGCAACTGGACTTGTAGATTTTGGAGAAGACGTTTCACCACTCATCTGAGTAGCTTCTTCAGTTCTGAGGGACTGGTGGGAAGTCTGAGGTTTAAATAGGAACTCCTCCTGAGAAATCTTGCTTGTTATGCTAATAACCTGAAACTGGTGCAGCTATTTCCACTAGACTGCGTACTTACCTGTTGTGAGGGGGGACTGTTTTGGTCCCTGTCCTCTTCTCTATGAATGGTTCTCTAACGACTCTTGTCTGT